>JBANCV010000645.1:13029-29962 GCA_037040105.1 Amiota albilabris | reverse complement strand
CGGTAACAAAGTGCGCGAATTATCTGGATATGATAATAGACAATCTGAATTATATGAAACTGAATATGATAGGCAACCTCTGAAAAAAGGTACCAGTAACAAAGAGCGCGAATTATCTGGATATGATAATGGACAATCTGAATTATATGAAACTGAATATGACAGGCAACCTCTGAAAAAAGGTACCAGTAACAAAGTGCGCGAATTATCTGGATATGATAAAGGACAATCTGTATTTTTTGAAACTGAATATGACAGGCAACCTGTGAAAAAAAATACCGGTAACAAAGTGCTCGAATTATCAGGATATGATAAAAGACAATCTGAACCATATGAAACTGAATATGACAGGCAACCTCTGAAAAAAAATACCGGTAACAAAGTGCGCGAATTATCTGGATATGATAATGGACAATCTGAATTATATGAAACTGAATATGACAGGCAACCTCTGAAAAAAGGTACCAGTAACAAAGTGCGCGAATTATCTGGATATGATAAAGGACAATCTGTATTTTTTGAAACTGAATATGACAGGCAACCTGTGAAAAAAAATACCGGTAACAAAGTGCTCGAATTATCTGGATATGATAAAAGACAATCTGAATCATATGAAACTGAATATGACAGGCAACCTGTGAAAAAAAATACCGGTAACAAAGTGCTCGAATTATCTGGATATGATAAAAGACAATCTGAATCATATGAAACTGAATATGACAGGCAACCTCTGAAAAAAAATACCGGTAACAAAGTGCGCGAATTATCTGGATATGATAATGGACAATCTGAATTATATGAAACTGAATATGACAGGCAACCTCTGAAAAAAGGTACCAGTAACAAAGTGCGCGAATTATCTGGATATGATAAAGGACAATCTGTATTTTTTGAAACTGAATATGACAGGCAACCTGTGAAAAAAGGTACCAGAAACAAAGTGCGCGAATTATCTGGATATGATAAAGGACAATCTGAATTATATGAAACTGAATATAACATGCAACATCTGAAAAAAGATACCTGTGCAATAGAGCGCGATATATCAAAATCATCATCTAGCAAGACACCACGAAAAATACAGGAAACTGATAACAACGCTAAACCACATAAAAAAAGAACCTTTACAATTGATCATGATATATCTGGGCGTGAACACATATATGGGTTTCATGGTTTTGCTGAAAATAAACAATCACTTAAGAAGGGAACCTGTACCTTATCGCGATTACTATATGACAAGAGGCGAATAGAAATACATGAAACTGAGTATGACAAGCAACCGCTAAAAAAAGATACCTGTACAATAGAGCGCGAAATACCAGAATCAACATCTTGTAATACACCACGAAAAATACAGGAAACTGATAACAACAGTAAACGAATTAAAAAAAGAGCCTGTAGAATAGAGCATGATATATCTGGGCCTGAATACATATATGGGTCTGAACTAAGAAAACTTCATGGTTTTGCTGATAATAAGAAACCACTTAAGAAGGGAACCTTTACCTTAGTGCGCGAATTATCTGGATTATCAACTGATAATATCCAATCAGATTTATACGAAACTGAGTATGACAGACAACGACTCAAAAGGGATACCTGTACTATAAAGCGCGACAAATCAAAATCATCATCTACCAACAAACCACAAAAAAGACATGGAACTGATAAGAACAGTAAACCTCTTAAAGAAAAAACCCACTCAATTAAGAGCGATTTAGTAAAATTTCATGCTTTTGGTGTCAATAAGAAATCACTTAAAAAGAGAACCTGTACCATAGTGCGCAAAGTATCTGAACCTGAGTCATCTGATAAAAAGAGAACTGAATTTAATTTTGCTAACGATAAGCAATCACTTAAAAAGAAAACTTCGCCCATAGTGCGTGAAGTATCTGAACCTGAATTAAGTGACAAAAAGCGAACTGGATTTAAATATTTAGATGACTATATGCAATCTCTTGACCTACGTGATCGCCCCATAAAAGTAAGTGGATCAAGTCATGAAATCAAAGTTTGCAATATACCTCCAATAATTGGATTAGATCGCTTTGATCTAATTAGGGCACACAAAGTGTTTAGATCAGCTTCCGATATTATTTCTAAGAATGCCGATTACTTTACATTCAAAAATATGGGAAAAAATGATTCATGGAGAATTCCTCCTAAGAATTATCGCATATATGGCTTTCGTAAGACGTATTACTCTAATAAAGAAGATCATAAAAACATTGACGAAGTAAATAATCAGAGCAATTTTTACTATGAAAAGCTGAGGATGCTTGAATTCAATTGTTCGTATGAAATTGTGAACAAAAATAATATTAAAAATGCTCAGAAAGTCTTGGAAATCTTGCGACGTCATAAATGAAAAGCCTGAAATGGAAAATATAAACTCAACACACAAAATTCTTGGTTTTTGTAAAACTTTGACCATATCAACAGGGAAAGATCTTCAGGAATATGATACACATAAGATTTTTATGCTTATAACTTAATTAAATTTCTGTGTTTAGAGTTTTGTTTTAAAAGAGATTCACCGTTCAAAATTTGAAAATATTTCCATTGATTGCGGATTCTATGTTATATATTTGTGCTATTATTAAATTACTTTGTGAATAAAAAAAGCGATTATTAAATTATATTTTCAATTATAATTGTAAAATAGTATTATTTTATTTTTCATAATCATTGTGTCGAGATTTTTGTTACGAGACGCAATGCAACCTATTCACTAGCGACAAACAAATGAAACCGTACTAAAAAATGTCTTGCTGGGATTCCCCCAAATGTCACTCTAATCCGATTACATCAGCAATCAATAACATTTCATTAGGAACCCAATCTATGTATATAGGGAAACAGGGATTCACTACTACTTTTTATACTCTTCGCGTAATGAATCGGCAATGCCTGTTTATCGAGCAGTTGCTGCTATTCATAGACCTCCACAAGACATTTTTTTCAGCCGTGGAAGGGAAAACTAAGGAGCCAGCACGTATGAAGTGACCTTGCCATCAATTGAAGTGAATCACCGAGCTCCTAATCTTTTGCAAGCAAATGATACGAATGATAGCACGAGTCTTATTGCAAAATTGTGCTGATGATCCACGTCGTTATTTCCATTGTTGCTGTGAAAATGAGGAAGAATCAGAGAACTATCTGTTCTAGATATATGAATCAGTCTTCTCGGGAAATCGTTTTTTGATGATTTGGGCAGGATGATCAAAATGCCTCTAGAGGACCTTGCTGTGTACGTGGATTCTTCAAGCTGAGGCCGACCTCTGAATCCAATTCGGGATGCACTATCATTATACTACCCCATTCCTTCGTCCCCTTTCGCTCACACTTTTCTTTATAATCAAGTATCGCAATGTGCCGTAAGGCTTCTGTGTGAACTGGCATGAACTCGTAAGCCGTCTCTTTAATCTGTGGAAGCTTAACACAAAAGACAAAAAAAAGTTTTATTGACTAGGCGAAACAAGAATTAGATGCCTTACATCATAGAAAATTATAATAGAACCGATTCCTATAAATTTACTTGTTTTGTGTGAAAATTATTGATTCGTTTTATGGCCAACTTTTTTCACATATTATTCTAGTATGTACGTGTATCTATTAACACACTAGTCTGTGGTATGAGTTTATTGTATACGCATTGTATTTTTTGTTAGTTTTGCATAATTTGATTGATTGTTAAATTAAGTATAGAAAATAATGTTGACAGTCGATGCCAATAGTAATCTATGAATGAAAGATTAGCAAACATTCATCACCAGAAAAGCAAACATGAAAATAAAAACAAATAACAAATAAGTGAGCAGGAATAATTTCTTTTATGGTAAATAGAAAGTAAAGAAATTGCATAAGGGAAACCATGACAAAGTGTTTGTGAAGATTGTTTGGTTTTCTTAGTAAGTAACATAAGTAGTAAGTAGCAGAAGAGAATGAAAATGAAAATGAAAATGGAAATGGAAATGGAAATGAACAAATAAACATGAAATACTCACAAAGACGAAATAGAGCAGATATGCAGACAGGCAGATTGAGATGCCAAGTTGTTCATTCAAATAGTTATTACATTTAAAATAAATGACATTTAAATTGGAATTGTTTGTCTTCTATTCTCCCTCTTTGTATCTAATATCTATTGTATTGTACATACATAGCTATGTATGTCTTACTATCTGTCTGTCCATCGTTCATTCTGTCTGTTTGTCTATTGTCTATGTCAGTCAGTTAGTCCATTTGTAAGTTATTTTATCTTATGGTTGCCTATTGGTCTATGCACAAAAGTATGTACGAGTAAATGTCAACAACACAATCTAATAATATATGTATCTAGATACAACCGCATGCACACTTTATGCGAAATGTTGTCATTTGATTATATTACAACGCATTTGTGTATGTTTTTAACCTCCACTTTCATCCATATGCTTTTCTTCTTGATATTTCTGTTGGTGATGTTGATGTGCTTATGGTGATGATGATGCTGATGATGATGATGATGATGATGATGATGGTTCTGGTTCTGGTTCTGGTTCAACAACAAACACTTGAGGCTAGATGACTTAAAGCGCTCCGATGCCATGCCATGGCATGCCGTCACCATCACTTGTACTTAAGTCCCACAATGCCTTCCAGGAGCAAAGGAAGAAGTGAAATGAAACAAGAATCTCTAACAAACGTTTGTCAACAACAATAACAACAACAACGATGACAACAACAGTAAAATTTCAAACTGCCAACGCTTGGCATGTCAAAGGACATCAGATACATTCAGATTGAGAGCAACAAATGAAGAATGTAGAATATGAGGGTGCGGGTGCTGGTGCGGGTGCGGATGGGAGTGAGAAAGTACAAGTGGATTTAGCCTATCGAAAAGTAAAATTTCATTATCTCATGCTATTTCACTAAATTCTAATGTAATATGTAATGTAATGTGATGTGTTGTGTTGCTTTAATTTATGTTGTATTCCATACTGTTTTATTCTCTTCTGTTCCATTCTGTTGTATTCTCAGTTCTTGAGTTGTGTCCTTACCAACAACAAATGATTCTTGTCACTGTTAAATTGTTATCATCATATTGTAAAGACAAATTATTTGTGAAATCATGTAATTGTTTGTCAATATTATCCAATCTAACCATATCATTAGCCTTAGCCTTAGACCTCAACACATTCTACTAACCACTAACTGACCAAGCAACTAATCAACCTTGGTCTAACCATCATTGAACAAACACGAGCACAATAAAAGCTATTACTACTTATAAAACATTCTAACTATACAAAAGATACTATATATTATGAAAAGACAAAACAACACACTAAACACAATACAACTCAACAAACAAAACAAAACAATTCATAATCTTTTTGTTTCATTATATCGTTATATAACATACATATAAACATATCGAACTTATCCCAATTAGTGTGGTGTCTAAATAATTAATGACTTAATAACAATCGTTTATAAAAAAAGTTGCGCGTATGCCATTGTATATGTCATAGAATTGAAACTTCTTACAAACAGACACAGGGGAAGAGATCATCTCAAAACAAATAAATCAATACAACATTTGCATTTAAAATATTTTGTCCAGTCTATGTCTGTCCCCTCTGCCTATTAATTACATCAACTGCAAACTGTGCAAGTGCGTTTCTAGTACTCTTTAAAAATATTTATTATTTGTTTTGGATATGGCATGAGTTATACACAATTATTAGTGAATATATGAAGTGTCTACATTGTGCGGTTTATGAGATACACAATCGAAGAAACGTGAAGATTTTTTATTTCTCACTCTAAATTTATGCCCAGTGCCGCTAAAGAAGTTTCACGTCGAAACAAAAAATTTGAATGTGCATAACACTTACAAGCTTTTGATGCGAACCATCTTTGTTATCAGTAGAGTGAAATTTGACATCGTCATCGCTTAATTTGTTTTATTTAATTATTAATTATTTTATTCAAAAATTTCTCTTTCCATTCATCGTATTTATTTTGAATTAGCGATAGTTTAATTTGTTTACCTTTGATCAGCTCTCTGAGTAACCAGTTTCAAAAAATTCAGCGTCGTTTACGAATTTCGTAAAGACTGAAAATGCCTATAAAAATACTCACACATACACTTCCACGAGGTAGTGCTACATAATGCGCTTCCGTGACAACCTCCAGGTACCAAGATATCTGGTCAAAATTCTAATGTCATATTCGAGCAATCGCATGACACAGAAGACGGGCAATATCACCATTATGTTGCATCTTATCAATACAGGCGCACTAACACTCTAACATTGAGATAAAAGTAAGAAGTAAATAACAGAAAGCTAAGCAAATTAGCATAATAATGAGGTTGTTGTGCAAAAGATCTGAGTAATAAATCAATGATTGGAGTAAATATCTGAAATTAAGTAAACGTAATAAATAATGTTAAGAATTGTGAAAAGAATAGAATATAGGAACATTCCATCATATTACCCAAACATTTCTTTTCGCTTACAAGAGCTTATTAGCTAGTGTATAGTCCGCATAATTTGTACAACTGGCTTGCACAATTTGAAAGTTATAAGCAAACTTGTAAGTAAGTTTTTAATAGTTGGTTGCATTTTTAGATTTAAAAATATGAATGCGAATATATATGCTTCTGGCATCTTATCAATATAGGCGTGATAATACTCTAATATTGATATGAAGTAAATAACAAAAAGCTAGGCAAATAAGCATTATTGGAAGGTGGTTGTGCAAACAGGTTGTGCCAAATAGCTGAGTAATAAATCATTGATAGGAGTAAATTTCTGAAATTAAGTTTATGTAATAAATAATGTTAAGAATTGTGAAAAGAAAAGAAGATTAGATTAGAACATTACATATTAACCAAACATTTTCCATTTTCAATAGTTAATTAGCTGGCGAATATTTCGCTATTTTGTGCAACTGATTTGCACAACCTCAAAGTTATAAATAAACTAATAGTTACGTTTTTAGGAATTGGTTGTCTTTTTAGAAATAGGAATGCAAACTCTGTGATTCTGGCATCTTGTCAGTGCAATATCTCAATAAGAAATGATCAAAACCATGCTGCCAGAAGTTGATGGCAAAAATTCACATTTTCTGGATAGGCAAGGGAAGAAATTCTTCGACAATGATGTGTGCTTCCACAAACAACATCAATCAACTAATGAACAGGAATCTACAACTGGTTCGAAAACAGCATATTATAATATGAGCAACTGTTTTGGGTACCGATACAACAGCGTATTCCACGCTACGGTCTGCAATGCAACTCTTTGAACGGCAACGCTACAGTCAATCAATTGCATTGTACGATTACGAGGCGTAGTGCAATTGGTATGACTTTAAAATGTTTTATGCTATTCTTCTGTTCTATTTAGTACAATATATATTTCTCAATTGTCACAATCTGGTAATCTGTAAGTTTAGTTACTTAATTGTTTCTACGTATACAATTACGCACACAAAAATCCAAAGTGTGATAAATCTAACTGACCTGACCTGACCTGACCAAACCTAATGTAAGCTTATTTAGAAGAGCATATATGTTATGTATGTAGGTAACAGAATTGATAATATGTGAAAATAAATGATGCCCTTGAAAGACAATACTAATATTTCACAGCGATATATCTTGACATTCAACAAGCACTCGACAGAGTTTGCCACCCTCGGTGTCTTACGTAAAGAAAAGAAATATTAGAAATATGCATGCTGCTGATAGCAGTTTTCCAGACATTTATTTTCATCATTCAAACAACAATAGTACATACATATATGATAATATCGGATTAGCATAACTTTTGAACTTTATTATTTCATTCTACTTAGATTTAGAGTAAGTTAAAACATAATGGAAACATTGTGTAAATAATTTAAAAATTATATGCAACATCTACAACATTTTCATGGTTAAATAAAGTCAGGCAAGGCTTTGGATTTTGGTTCGGACCATAAGGATATGACATGCATGAAATACGAGATAGTCGAGTTGTCCATGTTGCATGCAACATATTCAAAGCTATGATATGATAATACACACCAACAACAAGAAGAGCAAAGCCATAAATAACAAGCATAATGAATTGGTTAAGGAGGCATAGACTTTACTGACCCATTCGTCCATCCATTCATCCAATCATTTAGAAGAGAGAGAGAGAGAGAGGAAGAGAAAAAGAAAGAGAGGCAGGATGCGAGATGCAATATGCGAAAGATAGTGAGCAAGCGCTTCTGAGATGAAATCTGTGATTAAAATGATATTTCTCAGACAATGTCAAACTGTGTTTGACTAATGGGGTCTATGGGCTGTCCAAAATGTCTGTTATTACTTGATAAATCTTGTGTTGGACACAGAGAAATAAACGCACGCACACTTAAACACACTCACACACTATGCGGCCAGGGAGTTGTGTTGTGTCCTGAAATGAATGGATAAATGGATGGATAGATGAATGGATGAATGGATGAATATATGTTATGTATATGTAGATGCGGCGTGTTTTGTCCTATTTCTGTCGGTTTTTTGTTTTGTTTCGTTCCAAGACCAATGACAAATGGTTCAAAATTCTGGCTAATGACATAAATATGCTTGTTTTGCTTATAAATTTTATGCATAAATAAACCAAAATGAATGAGTGCGTGCAACTTGAAAAGCAAAAGAATGTGAATGTCGTGATAAAAACTCATGTTAGCTGAAAAAACACAAGTCACAATGGACAAGTAGCAAGTGATAGTGAACAAAGAGAAAAGAACATTGTAGCCCAAGTCAATGACTCGATTTGACCTGAGATCATCATCAGCAACACCAGTCACCATTCACCGTTCACCATCAGCTGGGATCAGCTCAGCATACATATGTACGAGTATAAACCCTTTTTCTATTGAAACAATTATTACTTTATTGAAATATATTGATAAATTATTTTCTTATTCTTTAACTGAAGAGTATTCATTACGATTGGATAGAAATAGAAAGTATGTTCGCCACAGAGACGAGTGTATCAAGTCTGACGGCCCACTATGATGTCTGATTTGATTTGTTTGTACGCCTCATTTCACAAATGTCCAGATTATTCTTATCAAAACACTTACTTGTATTAGATTACTTAATATATTTTCTTAAATTTATAAAACTATCCATGCATATAGTACTTAATACATTTGTATATTTATTCTTAAGGGTTTGCGAATTTAACTAAAATAAATGAGAAAAGAAAGAAAATTGGTTTGCATTAATAAATTATGGAAATATTTTTTAAATATCATTTTCAAATCAAATTCTAGTTTGCTATAACTTGCGTCATAGAAGGGAAATGTGCATACGCATTTGACATTTCTCACATTTAAAAGTGATTAAACAAGTAACATATTCTACACTTTTGAAGCATTCAATTGTAGCTTCATATATATATTTCACAAAGCATTTTGCTATCGTGGGGAAGTTGGATCTGGAAAACTTTATGGAATTCTGTTCTTGATCACTTCATTTCTATGTACAACTTTAAGGTGTCTCTTTCACCACTGTATACTTGATGAGATTTAAGTTCTATTAAACATGAATAATAATAATATTGGGGAACATTCATCATTAACATCGATGGGGTTTTATTTTAGATAAAATCTTTATAAATCTCCTCACACTGATTTCAGCGTCTTTGCGAAAGAGAAGACCTCATTCAACATTTGGACTCTTTTGTAGAAAATAAAAACAAAATTTTTATCTTAATTTGAGTCCTTTACAAAAAACATTTACTAACTATGCAATTGGCTCAGACCCCTAAATCCCATAGAAAACACAGAAATATTATATTGTTGATTTAACATATGTTTAGGCTAGACTCCGTATACATAATGCGTTTCAACATTGTGAGCGGAATCTTTGTATGGGAGCATGTGTCAGGCACTTATAGCTTCCAAATTTCATATCGATGACATAAAATACAAAAAAGTTTTTCTAATAGCATCCTGAATTCGGATTTGGATTTGTATGGAGACTTTAAGATCCAGTAACTGTATGATCTTGAAATTCACAAGAATGATGACTATAGGCCAGGAACTTATAGATAAGATATATTTGAATTTGGGTTTGTATGGGATTTACCCGTACTAGTAATCAGAGAGTCTTCAAATGTACATGGTTGGTAAATAAAGAGCAGATATTTGTAGAATTCCAAGTCCTGGTTTCATAATACAAAAAAAAAAAAAGTTTTTCTAAAAAAAATATAAATTTAGATGTGGGATTTGTATCATCATCTCTTCGCACTTATCAAGAATATATATACTTTATGGGGTCTCCGATGTCTCCTTCTGTGTATTACAAACTTTATGACAAACTTATAATACTATTCACTATGAAAGGGTATAAAAAGGATCGCGAAACTCGGGGAACAAGTGTAGTCCTTAAAAATGCAAATTGTTGTTGAAATAGTTTATTTTCTTTGCTATTAAGTGACCTTCTCCTAAGGTATAAAAAGGCAAAGTGACAACTAAATGATAATCACTGTGAATCACGTTTAGTCGCGTTATGTCATTCTAGCCTTTATATAAGTACAATTAACATACAAAGACAGAAGTGAGGAATTTAAATAAAAATGTCAAATCATAATACTGAAGTGAATTCGTGGTCTGCATTTTATTACTATTGGTTAATTTGGCGTATTCTTTCTATTCACCCATTGGAACCCAATCATCCGTGGCGCCCATTATATTTGGTCTACGCATCTATAATACATTTCCTAACGACAATTTGTTTGTCGCTTATGCTCTTCATCAATGTGCTTATCTCAGACAGTTTGGAGGAATTCGTTGAGAATTTCTACGTCATTCCCTATTTGGCAATTGTAGCAAAATATATTTACGTATGGTATGTTCATAAGGACTTGCTTGATATTCGAATTATTATGGACCATTTGGATAGCCGTTTGGGTACTGAAGCAGAACGTAAAGAAATAATTGAAAGCGTAAACATGGTGCGTCGCGTTTTCTTGGGACTTCTATTTTTATACTCGTGCTTGGTCCTGTCTGCTATACCAAAAATTATTGCTACTGCTGAGCGTAAACTCCCGTTTCCTGCTTGGGTACCTTGGGATTGGAAAAGCTCAAGTCTACGTCACACTTTGACAGTGGTACTGGAATTGATTTGCTGCCTTATACAAGTTCCTCAAGCATTAGCAGTTGATACATATGCATCAGCGTTCATCGTTTTGGTTAGAGCCCATATACGAGCACTGGGCATACGCATTAATCTTGCAGGTGTGGCACCTTCTTCATCATCAACAGAAATAACGCAAGAGCAACATCAAGCAGCTCTTCAACGACTTCATGCTTGCATTGAGGATCATAAGGATATATTGAAATTATTGATACAGCTTAATAATATTATATCCTTAACATGTTTCTTTCAGTTTGTTGTAACGGCAGTCACTACAACGACAGTATTTTGTTTCGTATTTTATGTTGATGCGACCTATATGGAAACATGTAATATGATTTTCTTCTTTGTGGCAGTTTGCTTGGAGACCTTTGTCATTTGCTATTCGGGTGAAGCAGTTTTCCATGAATGCGAAAAGCTTACAATTACCATATACTCATCAAATTGGTATGAACAGGATATAAGGTTCCAGCGTACACTACTACAGGTCCTACATCGTTCACAGAAAACAACTGATATGGTTTCCGTAAAATTAATACCCATACGCATCTCAACATTTCTGGCGGTAAGTTATAGTTCTTATTTTTATTATGATTATTATGAATTATACAAATGTAGAATAATGTATAAGCATATTTTTTTTTTGTGTTTACAGATAATAAAAGGTGCTTACTCTGTATTCACCCTACTACAACAGATGAAATAAATTAGCTACTTGAAATCACATCAGTTTATTGATTTATTTTTCAGTTTATTTATTTCACCTAGAACATGAAAATTAACAACTCAGATTATAATATAAACCCATTAATTGTGATGTTAAAGTTATGAAATTTGGCCATGTTTGTTTGGTCTTACTCAGCACATGTGTTACTACCATCTTCAAGGCTTGATAGCACTCAATATTTTTGTTTGCATCACTTATTATACTTATTATATTCTATTATATATATAATAATTAGTAATAATAAAATAAGTAAATAAAACATTTAGTGATTAATCCATGATATAAAAATGAAATAAATCAGCATTAGTCAGTGACAAGATTATCAGATTGTCAAGGAATTTGAAGAAATTATTCTCTAGGGCAAATTCATGGTAAGAGTTGGGTGCTCTCTATTGCTAATTGAACTGTTCAGCTAAAACGGAAATCTTGGTGGTGGTGAATATGCATCCTGAGAGCTATTAACCCAATGGTATAATGTCCCATTAAGACTCCTGTAGTCATTCAAATGCTATTCATGCAATAGCATAGAAGCCAGTTTCGGACAAAAGTAAATGGTAGAAATTAGAGCCCTATTAATTTACGCTTTGAATGCCTCTAGTTATCTGGCTTTCGCTGCCAGACTTCAAATCTGTACTCATTGGTATATACCATTTGCAAACAAATTTCTATTTATTTTAGCTTAACTTTTAGATAAAGGTTTTCAATAAGAGGTGTTATTTTGATATTCAAAGAAAAATGTAATTTTTTGAGATAAATGATTGGATGTTCTAACATACGACGGTTTGCCGTTATTAATGAAAAACAACATCAGTCAAATGGCTACCATGACCATGCTTACAGGACCAAATCCTTTTAACGGAAGTTTCCATAACCAAATGGCAAAGTGGCTGCCCTTTGTCTTCGATAGCCTCACGAATTCCATCTTTGAGGTCTTGAATCGAAGCTTGCCTATTGGCATAGACCTTATCTTTTGCGTGGGCCCAAACGAAGAAGTCGCAAGTTGTTAAATCACAAGATCTAGGTGTCCAATTATGATCATCTCTTCGAGAAATAACACGGTCCGGAAACTTTTCCCGTAAAAAATCAAAGGTTTCGTTGCTTGTGTGGCACGTAGTGCCGTCTTACTGAAAGTAAACGTGGTCCAGATCAATGACATCCAATTCTGGCCATAAAAAAACATGAATCACCTCTCGATAGTGCAATCCGTTCACCGTAATTGTTGCCCCAGTCGAATTTTCGAAAAAATAAGGTCCAATGACCCCGCCGGACCATAAACCGTACCACACAGTCACACGTTGAGGATGGAGAAGCTTTTCAACAATAGCCCTTGTGTTTTGCGAGCCCCAGATGCGACAATTTTGCTTGTTCACGTAGCCACCGAGGTGAAAATGAGCCTCATCAGTCAAGATGATTTTTTGATGGAATTCCTAATCATTTCTATGCACTTCAAGCACCCAATCACCAAAGACACGATGTTGTTGATGATCGGCCAGCTTGAGTTCTTGTGTTAACTGAACTTTATAAGCCTAAGACTCAAGTCTTTATGCCAAATACGGCATTCCATCTTTATTAATGGCGTAGTTTCTACTTGTCAAATGTCAAAAAATGACAGCTTCAGAAGTAACATCTACCGAAATAGCGGGCTATTCAAAATAACACCTCTTATTGGAAGACATTTTAGAATATCACATTGAATCTTTCATAGTCCTATTCTCCTTCTCAATATGATGTGCTGGGAAATATATTTAAACTTTATTAAGACCAGATAATTTTCACACCATATCCAAGATTTCGACCAATTTGATAAAAGCTTTATTATCATGTCAAATACTTACATAGATTCTAACGTAGCGTGTATCCTCGTGTATCCACCACAAATCATAAAAATATACAATAATTTTTTGAATAAAAAACTAAACCCCCAGCAAACAAATTAAAAAGTCACATAGTGTTGCTGGCACTCAGATTATATTTAACTAATGTTTATGTAAGTAGTTTTCATAAGGTTTAATACAGACGGTTTTCTCAGATTTCTCTGGCCCTTACATCATATATCACAAACTACATACGAGTGTATAGATATAAATTGGTGGTTTTTGTTTTTAGTAACATCTGAGTGCAAGTTTGATACTTAAAAGATTCTTATGAGTTTTAATTTTCGAGTTGCTGTTGTTGACTTGACTCTGTTCCAGACAAATACTGCTTACTTATCCCAAATAGCGGCATTTGTCATCCTTAACGCAGAATGCCAGAATCAATTTTAGCGTCTTCCGCGTGCGGATCCACTAGTATTGCTTCCTCTTATTATTGGTTTCTGTGGTGCCACGGCTTTGGTTTTAGTGCGTGCATTAGTCACACGGTCGCTGCTGTCAATGGAAAGACACACTTGTGGCCTACTGATGCTACGGGAAATCGACAAAGATAATTGGGATTTGCTGATAGCCTTGTAAGCAGCAAAACCTGAGACAGCGAGCTTCAATACATATATTAGATCGCGTATTGTAAACAGAAAAAGCACTGGCGAAAATTCTCGCAACCATAAACCAACTATGGTGTGTAAGACATTAAACAAGAGCTCCCACACGACATCGCCAATTAGTTCCCATCCCACGTACGTCACAATGTCAGACACAAACAGTAAAACGATTGTTTCCACAATCATATGTTGGATATTTCGCACAGGATTATAATCGTTTCGGTTACGTAATCCATGTAGACCAACTATTAAAGCAAAAACGATTAATTCCGATGAAAGATCCGGGCTTTGTTGCCATACGAGCAATCGCCATTTCATGCCGTGTTGGAGGACAGCGAGCGCAAGTGTTGTCAACAGATGGCGGTGATCCTTCAAGCTCATTTTTTGGCAAGTATATCTCCTGGTACGAAGAAATTCAAATAACACGAAAATTTACTTTGAATATATTTTTATCAAAGAATTTTTCAAATTTAAATATTTCTAGAGAGCAAATTTGTTTAATGTACTTGTTGTTCAACGAAATTCTGTAGACTATTTGAAACTTTTTGGAAAGCTTACTTGATATTTTGAAATAATGAATGTTTTTTGACAATTCAAATTATGAAACAATAATAAACAATATGATTTCTATAGCATTTCAATAGATGAATTTATGATAATTTAGTACAAATATATAATTTCATTGTTGGGAAAGGCAATTTACATATGTGTATTTTTCTCAGATACTGTGAGGCTAGTTTGCTAGGCAAATGTTTGGAGAGAAATGTAAGCATGACAAGTTCAATTCGATTCGATTTTTCTTATGCTAATCATTTCCATAGAATTTGTATGTCGTCTTATATGCCTCTGTCTATCAGATGTGTGAAAAATAATAAAAATTTCATATGATTTTGACAACAAGAAAAAAAAGAACGTTGAAAAATGTCAAAGTTCTCATCATAGTAGCAATATACAAAACATATGTTACATGCAATCCATTAATCTTGTTCTATTATTATACAATATGTACCAATAATAAGGATAGAAAGAAGGAAAAGACTATAAACTTAATGGAAAAAGGAGGGGTAAAAAGCTGAACTAGGTAACCGTGAAGTTTGTTAACAAAGTGAAATTGTCCAATTCATAAATAAAAAATTAAAATTCTTTTCAAACTTATTTCAGTTATTATTTTCTGCTCTTCCTCTTTTGTCTCTCAATCTCTTTTCACCTTTACTTTATATATTTTTCATTTTCATTTTTATGTGTTTCCTTTCTCATCACTTTGTCTAGTATTTATTCATGTCTTCTTAATGCTTTCACTAGATTTTACTATGACTTTAACTTGTTTAATAGAACAGCAACAAATATACTATACACGTATAACAACTTCTTCAACTGCTTGGTCTTATTATGTTAGTTGACTTCATTTTCATCTTCGTCTTTGACTAATGACAGCGGTTCATAAGCTTATGGAGACCGAGGGCCTACACTTACACACTGAATAAGTCCAAACTACTATTGAAAACTATTTTGTTGCTAAACCCTTTTGAATCATAAGGTTTTATGACTTTTTTTTAAACACAGTTTCTCGGTCAGTAATCTCTTAGTTCAGTAATTGCAAGCCCACATTGATCTACAAATAAAAACTGCATCGGTTGATTTTTATGTTACGATTTCTATTTTACAATGAATTCTTAGAATCGTAGACCAGCGTTGTGACCGGTAAGAATCACACATCTATCCTTTTTTCAATCTTTCACATATCAACATACATATTTTATGTCATGAATATTTTTACGAATAACATATTGAAAAATTAGGATTGTAAATTTAATGTCACTAAATACCGACAACATCAGACGCCACTTTCTTGTGTGATATTATTTGTATATCGAGTTCTGCGAGTGATCTGAATATAGTGTCAGCCACCCAGTTGTTTCCTTTTTAAACACTTTAATCTAATCTTTGGCATTTCTAAGAACATTGCTCATTGCTAACACCGAGGGATTCATGGACCATAGTTTAAAAATCTCTGATCTATTATATTTTGTATATCTCCTTGATCTTGTTAAGCTGCTGGTGTTGCTTCCGCTGCTTCTACTGTTCCTGCTATTTTGGTACTTTTGCTGTTTCTGTTGCTGTAACATCATCGTCCTAGTTCCATCAATTGGATTTTAACCGCATGTTTAAGTTAGTTAAAAAGTGTAGACGGCATAAGTTTTAATTATAAGAAACGTGAGCAAAATTATTATATCATTTTATTGTTGCATACTTTAAGGAGACAGCGACCAATCGCACTCATGCTCCTCTAAAACTTACACTTACACTTACATTTACACTTGCTAACTTTAGCAGCAACGAGAAACGAAAAGAAAAATGCAAAAAACTTTTAGCAAAAGCGTGTACGGATTAATAAGTTACGTCAAAAGCTCATTTGGCAATAGTGTTTTTTTTTTTTTTTTTTTTTTTTTTTTTTTTCCTTTTTTTCAACGACGTTTTTTTCCTTCTTCCCACCCCAATGAAAAACAAAAATGAGCCACCAAAAAAACCTTGTCCAAGGGGGCCCCCCAACACCCAA
>JBANCV010000645.1:0-13019 GCA_037040105.1 Amiota albilabris | reverse complement strand
AAAAACAAGAAACAAAAAAAAAAATGCAAAAAACTTGTAGAAAAAGTGTGTATGGGTGAATAAGTTGCGTAAAAATCTCGTTTGGAAAGTTTTTTTTTTTTTTTTTTTTTTTTTTTTTTGTAATTTTGTTAGATGATGCTGCTTCTCTTCTTCATACATAAGTGACAGGCAAAAGTGAGCCATAAAAGAACCTTGGTCAAGAGGGGCCTCCAAATGCTAGAAAGTTGATGCAAATATATTTAGGGGACTTACAAATTTCTAGAAAAGGGCCTTGTAAGGGGACTCAAAATATTTTTTTGTTCAGCTTTCCAATCAATTTTAGAATTCTTATTTAGTTTTATCGCCCAAGGTCAACAAAGTGCTTAATCCGCTAGCGTACTAGATCTTTAGTGATGTGATGTGATGTGATGTGATGTCATGTGATGTGATGCGAAGGCAGTGTAAGATACCTGACTTTATGGCATTTAGCTTAGAACGTGATTTTTTCATACAATAGAATAGAATACAAAATACTGCTGTCTGTAATTCCACCAAAAAAAAGAAACAAAAAAAAACAAGTGAAAAACATAAAATATTTAAATGAAAATAAACTTTATGTTCCAAAAATTGTTCTCAGCGCTTTAAACAACGACAAAAATGTTCTTCCTTTCTTGTATTTTAAGAGCCTTTTAATGTAGCAAAAAATGTCAATTTCAGTTGCACGTTGCACTAACAAATTTGTACGTACTCATAGACATCAAAAATGATATAGAAAAGTGATGGCCTTTCTTTTCTTCAGCAATACATGCATGAACTTGTGATAAAATGTTGAAAGCATCAGGCCATAAAGTACTACAACAAATACGTAAGTAGATACTTACCACATACTACTTACTAACAAAATAACAAGCTGTCATAAGAAAGAACAAATTCTAAAGCAGACATGCATAAAGAGGATTTAATAAGAGGTTGTTATATGGTGGTAAAAAAAAAAGAAGAAATACTGCGAGTTGTGTGATGATACATGTTTCGAAAAAGTGTTAAACATAGACAAACAGATATATGGTTCTAGTATAAAAAGAACGGGAAGTAACCATAAAGATTGCTACATACTAAAATACATATTGTACATACTCATACCTATATACTATATACAATAAATTGTTTCTATAATATAGTATAAAAGAGAGGTAATTGTTGATGACTATGAGTTTTTATACTAAACAACAACATGTGCAATACAATATTATATTCGAGTATGTGCGTTCCTATAGAAAAACCAAAATGCGGTAAAAGAAGCATGTCACGACGACGTGTCAAGAAAGTAATAAAGATGAAAATAGTAAAAAATGTAAGAAAAACATTGCGGTTGCACCAAAAATTTAATTCACTTTTTGAGAAAATAGAACCAGCATTTCTACGAGTCTATTATATCTTGCCTATAGAATATTCCAAATATACACAAAATCAATATATCTATTTTGCAAATTTCCTGTCTGTGCACGCTAATCTCAAAAATATCTTAATAGATTTCAATGCGATCTTCACTCGTGCATGACAGTAAGCTTACTAGCGTTATTTCATTCCAATCGGTTCAGAAACAAAAATATGGGCTTTAAAAGAAAAAATATATTGGCAAAGCCATGAAGAAAATATATTTCCGGTTTTTCTTCTTCTTGAATATTGTGTATTGTTGTTATGATTGTTTTTATTCGTCCCATCTAACTGAGTACGTACAAGAATATTGGCTCTTCGTTGTTTATATTCTTCACGGGAGTGAATAGTTTTATAGGTTTGTCATGAAGTTTTTAACACACAGAAGGAGACATCACAAACCACATAAAGTATATATCTTTGTGATCAGATCAATGAGACGAATTGATTAAGCCATGTCCGGCTGTCCGTCTGTCCGTCTGTTCGTATGTCCATCTGTATGCAAACAAGTCCCTCAATTTTTGAGCTAAAGAGCTGAAATATTGTATATACAAGTATGTAGGTTTCTTTTTACCTAGGACAAAAAAATAATGTCAGAACGAGCCGAATCGGACCACTGTGAGGGGTACCCCCCATACAAACCCCCTACTCTAATTCATATTCTTATTAGAAAAACTTTTTTATTTAGAATTCAATCGAATTTGGACATTATAAGTGGCTGATTCATATCCAGCAACCATGTAAATTTCATGATCCTAGGGCTACCAAGAGGGGTACCTCCTATACAAACCGCCATTTAAATTAAAATTCTTATCAGAAAAACATTTTTTTTTTTTTTTGTGCTTTCGAAATGAAATTTGAAGTGTTTGACCCATATACATTAGCCAATAAAATTTCAAGACTCACGGATTATCAGGAGGGTTACTTTTCATACAAGCCTCCTATTCAAATTCATGTTCTTGTTTGCAAAACTTTTTTGGTTAGGTGATAAGCCTTGAAATATGGACACAATAAGTTTCTGCTTCATATTCATTCCCCATGTAAATTTCAAGTTCCTAGTTTAGCTCAAATTTTTTTTAAATATATCAAGTTTATAAAAACAAAAAAGAAAAAGGAATCATGTGTGTGTTTTTTTTTTTTTTTTTTTGGATCGAGAGCGTAGCAAAGCACACCGACACATCTAGTTCTCCAATAAATGTGTTTCCAATATGATTTTAAATTAATCTTCTTGACGAAACTATATAAATTTTGAAGGAGTCGATTAAGATATATTGATTGGCAAAAGACTCGCATATATCTAAGAATATGCGGACTGTTTGAATATCTTCTTAATATTTAGTTACAAATATTGGTGATGCATAATCTATTACATTATAATTTTAGTTTTACATTACTATCATTTGTTATATGATGTTTTGGGAATGTAATATACTTTAGTGGTTTAGCTTATTGCCATCTGAAGAATTTAATGTTTTCAATATTAAAATGCTTTATACAGCAAACCACTTGATGCAAGTATAAACATCCATTTTCAGCTGTACTTTTGGAAACAGACGCCAATACTTTTCGTAGTGTTTTTCGGTTCGATATTCCTTATGGACATTATCGGCTTGGGAGGCCACTACCAGTAGCCGGCATCGCTCTTTGGGGCACCATATCTTCCGAGTCCTCTCATCACATTTAAATACCATTGTCCCTAAGACTATCATACCGTGGAAACCATTGCAAGAGTTGCCAGCAATAGGTATAGAATAATTTGACAAGGTCATAAGAATAAGTAGACTAAACAAACTAAAAATATATTTATATATTGGATATACCAGTAAATTTGAAAGGAATTTTTCTCCATTTTCCCCACTTTTCTGGTAATGCTTGAATTCCGCACACATAAGACTATTCGTCTAAGGAGGCCAAGAAAGCATCAAGCCAATTTTTGTTACCTTCAAATGAAATGAATTGTATTCCCGTAAAGGCGTTCTGCATCGACCGGAACATATGGTAGTCTGATGGAGCAAGGGCTGGACTATTAGGCGGACGTTTCTATGGTACGGCCAAGCATTGCAATGGCTCATGTCTGGTTTCCCACTCAGGCCGTTTCCCCGCAATCAAAAAAACGACTTCCATTTGTACATTTGAAGGAACTTTTCGGAAGCAGCGACACGCCATTCGATTTTTTTTGGTTTGAGTTCGCTGAGCACCCAGTTTCCAACTTTCTACACCATACCAATAGTTTTCAACAGCAATGAATTGATAAAATTGATTGAAACATGGTCCGGTATGGCTTGAACACTACTGGTGCCCACTGTTGACAATCTAAATACTCAACAGAATCGATAAAATGAAGGAAAAATAGAAGTTTTGGAGCACACTTTAAATAAAGTTAAAGAAAAATTTAAAAAAAAGGTAGAAACCATGGAATAAGAAAAAAAATGTTAATAAATAAACAGTATTTGAAAAATAAGCGATTATAACGATCAAATTTTAAAACAAAAAAAAATTATAAATTCTCTACAAAACATACAGGTACTACATATGTTATAGGGATATATCAAATAATATTCACCTTTAATACGCAGGAAAGGATAGAGATGACAAAGCCAAGAAAACCAAATATGTTAACAAGGATATGAGAAATGAATGAATGAGTTATGAGAAAACTCAATAAGCTTAAATATTATATAGTTCTGCTTCTCTAATCTCGCTCTTCACCTTCACTGGTTAACTAACTTTTATTTGTATTTGAGTATGTGTGTCCAAAGTGATATAAAGAAACAAAACCAAAAAAAATACAACGTAACACCGTGAGTAAACAGACACCAAAGTGTAGTGACAAAAAGAAAACAAAACAAAAAAAAAAAAAAAAACAAATCAAATCAAATAAGAATGAATATATGGCAAAAATGTAAACAAATATACACACACACACTAAATGCGCTATATGTATATGTATGTTATATAGGTGTATATGTGTATGTATGATTTATGTCAAAGATTCAGTTATTTACCCGTTCATTATAGCCTTCCCGTATTATAAGCATGTCATGAAGTCTGTAATGCACAGAAGGAGAAGGGGACATCGCAGACCCCATAAAGTATATAGATTTATGATCAGCGCGACAAGGCGAGTTTATCTAGCCATTTCCGTCTGTCCGTCTGTCCGTCTATCTGTAAAAAAGCAAACTAGTCCCTCAGTTTTTAAGCTAGAGAGCTGAAATATTGTACGAAGCTTTTGTTTTAGCATTCATCAGAATCAGCCGAATCGGAACACTACCACACATTTACCTCCCATAAACACCCCCTACTCAAATTCATGTTTTTATTAGAAATTTAATTTTTTTTTATGCTATCATTTTGATATTCTTTAGGCAATAAGTTTCTCATTCAAATTCATCGACCATGTAAATTTCCAGATCCTAGGATTAGTGCATCGTATAGCTTTCATACCAAAAGACGTTCTCTATGGGCTGCGTGAAGAGTATTACATCTTTGGTATAGTCGAAGATACCCTTCTTTCTGGTATTAACTTAAGATTTCATTTCTCTGAGTCCAGTTTAGTTCATTTCAAACGAATCGAATTGAATTGAGTTCGACTTTATCCATATAATAGTAGTGTTGTGTCTATGTATCTATCTATTCATATATTATTTACATTATTTTGCCAATTTAAATACAATAACTGTAAATAAAAGAAAGACTACGAATAGGAAGCTAACACAAAAGCAACAATAAACTTACTTGGCAACAACGACAACATTACAACTGACCTATGCCCTACTACGCATAGCAACTACAACTACTTACTACTTACACATATACAATTCACTTTGCCTTAGAAAAGATCCAACCAGGACAGAACAGAACTGAACAAACCAGACCAGACCAGACCAGACCAGACCAGAATAGACCACGAAAGTACTAAGAAACAGATAAGCCAAACACAAGCAAACAATGAATAAATGACAAAGCGTTTTTCTTTGGATAGAGTTGAGTTGCGTTGAGTTGAGTTGGGTTGGGTTGGGTTGGATTGTATTGGGCATGGTTAAGAACTCGTTGTTGATGGTGGTGATGGAATCATAAAGTACCAATACTTTAGAAAGAATAGTAGAGTAGAGTAGAGTAGAGTAGAGTAGAGTAGAGTTGAGTAGACTAGAGTAAAGTGAAGCAAGGAAGCAAGCAAATGGCAGCAAGTCCTAAACAAATATGACCAAGTTCAGCCAATATCAGTCATTTAGACAGTCAGTCAGCACTACTAGACTAGAAGATGACAATATGAGTTTGCTTTATTTCGGTTTGGTTTGGTTTGGTTTGGTTTGGTTAAATACTTAGTGTAGTCAGTCAGTTTTTTCTACATTGACAAAAGGAACAGGGACTTGATTTTATTAAGTATTTGTCTACATTACTCATACCATTCATATAACTAACATAGACATATTTGTGACATTTCCTATTTCGATATATTTTTACGTGTATATTTGTATATACATATATATATGTGTGTGTGTGGTGTATGTAATTGGACAGTTTTTGTCAAAATGCTAAATCAGCCACAAAAGGAAAATTTATTAGAAAACAAAAAGACAAAACAAAAAAAAATATATGAGAAAATTATGCAAATTATGTTTAGTTTCGAATTTAACACAATACATATACATATATGGTAATCATACTTAGGTATGAGTATGTATCTATGCCTGATTGCGAGTTAGCATTTGATTTATTTATGCTACACGGCATCTTTAGTATTGTCATTTCATTAAAATTGGACAACTGCCAGCCAAGCTACTTGATCATATCAATATCTTGAACAAAATGTTCTTTAAGTTACAAACTCAATTTAAATTTGAGTTTCTATTTGTTTTTTCTCTGTCCTTAAAATGAATAAGAAACTGAATAAGAGAGTGGCTTTATCTAATATCAAATACATACAATAGTGAAAATACAAAACACAGATATCTAGATAACAAATCTAGATATTTGGTAAACAAGTAAACCTTTGTAAATTGAATTGTCTCTATTACCATTTATTGAACCTTTGTAAATTGACTTGACTATGTTATACTCTGTTATACTTCAAGAAAGAAAATATACTATCTATATATTTCAGTACATATGTGATGCTCTGAATAAAGTTTAAATATATGTAAGTATGTAAATGTTACTAGATTACCAATGAAATATTTTTTTTTTTTTTTTTTTTTTAGTTTAAAATGCATTCCCTCATCTTACAGACCAATAAGCCTGCTAACTGTATTCTCAAAAATATTTGAAAGAAAATTTCTTCGAAGATTACAACCAGATTACTGAAGAATCCCAACATAATTCCAGAACATCAGTTTGGCTTTAGGCACTAACATGAATCACCAGAGCAATAGCACCTTGCTCCATTCTACATGATGCTAAGGTCCTTACCTAAATGGCCGTCACTTTTATCTACAAATAAAAAAAAGAAGCCTCTCATATTCTCCAAAGCAACGCTATTATGCCATCATGACATAAATAAACAAATGCAATTTGATCTAAAGATAAAAGAAATGTTCCAGTTGACGAAATTAAGCACAGAAACAATCTCCTACTTTATCAGATCATGTTGATCATGTTGGTGTCCTGCATTATTTCGAAATCAAAATCATCCGTCAATTTGACCATTGGTTGTAATGAACAAATCTATATACAGAGATACAAAAACGATTTTAATCTAAACAGAAATTCAAAAGTTTATTACTATTTGTGCAAATAGATTAGAGCATCATGTCCATCATTTGGCTCTAATTTATTGGATAACAGCTCAGACATAAGGCACCTTAAGAGATTTCATGTACTTGATCTCACTTTTAGATTATAAGCAACCAGGAAGTGTTTAAGCTGTAAAATGGCGAAGAATTAATAAGTCAACTTGTTGAAATGTCCAGTTTTCACCGTATGACAATCACCATTTTCTGCCTCGAGGCAAGTCGTAGGATGAAGCGAGATCCAATAATGGCGTACATCTTGTTTTATGGTCTTCTTTATATGGTAATATCTGAGTAATATCATTTTCAATGGACAAGGCTAGATCGGAAAGTTTGTCCTCTGCAAGAGTCGACCTAAGATACGTTTCAATTAGCTTAACTTTGCCAAAACTCCGTTCACTTTTGGCCACCGTAACCGGAATGGTTACAGAAATCCGGGCAGCTGTCCAAATATAAGGGAACGTATCTTTACAATTATTGAATGCTATGATCTGAAGGACTGCTTTTATACTACATGACAACTCTGCATGAAACACCACTAAGCGTTTATACTACATTTGAATGCGCATTACAAAAATAAAAGCGCCACACTTGCTACTTTGTATATTTCGATTACGGCCTGGTATGAGAATAAATATTATGTGCAGTACTGGTGGGTCATCTCATCCCACTGTTTAGAATGTCGCCTAGTTGCACAGTGTAACATTTCCATACCACTGATGCGCCCCCTGTGACTTAATGCTTGGTGTGGGTGCTCCGTTCGCCCCATGGTGGGTCCGACTCTGAATTTGGTATACAATAATTCTACATGATTTTGAAGAATTTTTTTTTTTGGTTGATATAAACCAGTTTGGAAACTTTACTTCATATCCAAACCAAAAGCAGCGCAAATTATAATCGATCCATCACCATGACTCCGCTTTAGTTGGTTCTGTCCCTTAAATCGC
The DNA here is from genome assembly GCA_037040105.1 of Amiota albilabris. NCBI lineage: Eukaryota > Metazoa > Arthropoda > Insecta > Diptera > Drosophilidae > Amiota > Amiota albilabris. The sequence goes on along the minus strand of JBANCV010000645.1, from coordinate 4,930 downwards.
ACCAGTATTTCTGATAGCAATCTGGGCTTCATCAGAAAAAAACCATTGTGTTTCATTTATCTAAAATTTACCATATATTTTTTGTTAAATGCCAAATGAGATTAGATTAGGCATGGTACACGAGATGTATAGGAAGCCTGCTTGCTTTCAACTAAGATTTAATGTACTCTATTGTATTTGAAATGAACATCTATTGAATTTTAAATCTCTTTGGATGTAGGCTCAACCCTCTGAATCTCATATTATAAACTTTCTATTCCACTGCATTCTGACATAATGGCCTAAGCTGACGATAATTTGGTTACAGTATTATGAACATTTCCTAACTCGGCTTTCATTATTTTTTGCTTAAAACCATTCATGGGATATTAATCACAAAATAAAAGTCCTTATGTTCTATATTACAAATACTATCTTATTATTCATATGAAGAAAAAGAAATCAAATGTACAGCAAATCATATTTGTGACAAGTTCTAATGACTGTATGAATAGTAGATTGGGTAAAATTGATTGGAAGCCGAAGCCCGATTAAGCCAAAGATCAGTAGTGATACCAGATAGAGACCCCTTCCCCATGCGTTTGACAAGAGTCAGTATTTTTAGACTTGAATTCACTTTCAATTCCATAATGTCCCTTGATCTATGTAAGTGCAATAGTATCTCATCCGAATTCTTACAACTTAAAAAATATTCTAAAATCTCCTCATAACATTTCATTCAATTCTTCTATTTCTTGTTGTTATACTTGTAATGTAAATAACTTTATTTATTTTGTAATTCATCAATTTCAAGTTTACATAATCAAAGTTTCCTGAAACATGAAATTGTATAACAAAATAACAAATTTTTAATTGATGTCTGACTTTTTATTTTATGAAATGATTAAATGCCTCCATACTAAACACAACCATACAATAATGTCTTTGTCATCTCGCTATGAGATGATATGTTAAAAACTATCATCTTCTTTTATATGTAATATGTATGTATGTATGATAGTATGAACATAGGAGTACTCTACTCCTCAAAACCTCAATTCGCACGTTCTTTGCTTTTCATTTTATCATTTTACATTTTTGATTTCATTTCCTTTTTTTGGTTTTTTTTTTTTTTCAAACTTTTAGATTTTCTTTTTCTTCTTTGCAAACCACTAAAAACAATGAATAATGAAGATTCAAAAGGCAACAGTAGTAAAAAGAGAAACTATCTCAAACGTGAGTTTCATTAAAAAAATTTCATTGCAATTCTGATGCAAGTTTACTGGTACTTTAACTGTCTCTCTGCTCCCTTCATTCAATCATAGTCGTCTGCCTGAATTGGATTGCGTTGTATGTGTTGTGGTTCAAAGGAAGGGTATTGATGATGCAGATACGGATGGAGATAGAGATGAGATTATGAATGGGGGTTGAGTAAAGAATGAGTTAACGAGTAAAACGAACATTTATACTGTTGCAACGTTTGCAAAAAAATATTAACTGATGGCTGTAATACTTCTTCCTCAACGTCGTCATCATCCTCCATGTGAAATCATCTTTTCTCTTCATTGACTTTGACTTCGCATATTCTGCTCACTTTTCGAATTGTCCTTAACAAGTGAGTCACTCAGTCAAACTGTCAGTCAGTCAGTCAATCAGTCAGTCAGTCAGTCAGTCAGTCACTCAATCAGTCAATCAGTCAATCATACGTGGTTTGCCTCAGCATCTTTTTCTATACGAATATCTGCGTTTTTCACATTCACATTCACATTTTCCTTTTCTTTGTTTTTTTTTTTTTTTTTGCATTGGCAATTTTTTTATGCTAAGGGAAATTTTTTTCCGATTCACTTTTGCTGTCAAAACGTTCAATTTCTGGGCAATAAGAAGTAATTGCAATCGTTGCCTCAGTGCTTTTGCTTTTCATAGACACATTCATGTATGTGTTTCATCTATGTATGATTTCATATCCCTTCCGGAATGCTTTGATGTGAGAGCATCAACTAGCGCAAGTACACATGTTTTTATACGTTCCATTTTCAACTTTTTCTTGAAACTAACCCAAGTACACATGCATCCATCCATCCATCTTTCTATTGTACTACTCGTATAGTATAGTTTGTAAGTGTATCTTTTGTTGGTTTATATACAATCGCATCAATTGTACAATAGATTGACGCACGCATGGGGAACAACAGATAAAGTATGCCTCTGATAGTACAATACTATCGAAATGCCATTTCGTTTAACAACCACAAAAAGATGCCTGCCACCTGTTCTATTGCTCACGTGTATAGATTATTGTTGTTATTGTTACTAAGGAATTACATCTAGATACATAAATAAATAAACAAACAAACGAGTACAATGCCACAATACCAAAACCAAAAGAAAGAATCAGCAGACAAAATGATAGACAAATATGGTAGAGTAAAGAAGGAGACATAATAGAAAGCAACATAAGATACTCACTTCGAATTAGAACCAGAACCAGAACCAGAACCAGAATCAGTATTGGAGACTGTGATACTGTGAAACTGTGATAGAATAGGGCAATTCTATGTGCAGATTAATATTTACACAGAGTCAGTGAGCCGTCTTTGTTGACATCGTCATCGTCATCGTCATCATCATCATCATTGCTGCTGAATCAGAGTTCACTTAGCTGGAAAAGCCATTCAGCAGGTGTTACATAGATACTCACTCACACGCAGCTACTCACACGCACGTACACAATAAAATAGAGTATGTATGTGCTAGTATAAATATGCCATCTACCATTGAATGAAATGAAATGAAAGTAAAGAAAGTAAGCCAAATGGGAATATGTTTTCGTGCATGTGAAATGCGTTTCATTGAGTAGTTAAATTATTGCATGAGGAAATGCTTTCAAAGCAGGCGTGGTGGCCTATTTCCACTTGAAGCACTTTAATGTTCCTTTACTTTTCTACTAAATATATGAGTCTATAAAATCGATTTGGTTCTATATCCAGAAGAAGAACTATCATATATAACAGACTTTGACTTCTTCTCAATACTAATTTATACTTATAATGTGCCTAACCTGAACTTCATTTATTATTTATTTAATTCCCATTCCATTTCCATTAACTGTTAGTGCTGTAACCAAATCTACTTAACTCCATACTCAACTCAACGCAACTCAACGCAACTCAACTCAACTCAACTCAACTCGACTCAACTCAACTCGACTCAACTCGATTTTTCTCAATAACAAATTTTACACAATTGATATACTCGTATATTGCAGATAGATAGACAGATATATATAAATACGCATGTAAGTAGTGTTTTTTTTTTTTCCTTTTATTATCATAATGTTACTACTAGCGATGGACATCAGGCAAAACAAATCAAGATTCTATTCAATTCAATTATTCACTTAACATAAAAGTTCATTTTTTGATATCTTATAATATATGTTTAGAAATACATAGTACACAAGAACTAAAGAAATACTGAAAATAGATTTGTTTAACGTGAACAAGGATTGATAAATGTCAATCAACGAACCCTTGAATATATGTATATCCTTCAAGCCATATGACTCATCCATTGGTCTGGTCCGGTTGTATAACACAACTCCACGTCGAGTTAATAGTCTACCCGCAGCTGGGTAACAATCACAGCTACCACGATAATCACATAAATGAACAGTCATTGAACATAACTCTTATGAATAGAATGCAAGTAAATCCACAGATGGCACAGTACACACTATATTCATCGATATAGCATTTTAACTGTTAAGAGCAATGTCTAATCCTACCTCTTCCGCCAAACGGGCAGCATTTATAATTGATCAAAGATCATACGAGCATGGTCCCATTGCCACAATGTGACATTGACGAAAACCCGTGGTTCCAGACTGTCCAGTACCTTACCAGGGAATGCTAAGAAACTGATGCCACGAAAATAATAAGGATTACTTCTAATTCTATTGGGCTTGGTTGTGGTTTACAAAACTTACAACAATGCCACAGATTCCGAATTGCCTTTCAACTGTCATAGCAAGTTTGTTAAATATATTTGCTTATGCTTTACGCATATTAATTGATCAGATTCAGCTTTGTCACAAACAAACAGTCAATTGATTCCGTCCAACTCATATATCAAGAACAAAAACTATAAATTACATTTTATGCTGTTACTACTAAAGATCAATGAATTTCGGCCAAAAAAACAAAGCACTCAGATATATTGATTCATAAATTTATAAGTTCTAGATGAGGGACATTAAACTTGCATATGTTCTTGCGATTTCAATTGTGGAAATACAATTCTAAGTCTAGTTTAATTTCATGAGCATTTTCCTGAAATTAAAACTCTCCTTCAATACTTGCTTTTTCTATGCAGTTTTCAAGAAAAAAAAATGCACTCAGGCTTTAGATATAATGGTATTTATATTAAAATCACTTAGTTCTTCAGTATAAAACCCAGTTTCATCTAATATAAATATGATCATCGAATTGAAATGTTTTTTTTTTATAAAAAAATTGATGGTTTTGAAATGTTTGTGTGCGCATCACGTTAAAGCCACTCATTAAATTCAAAATCGATTTACTGATAATTTAGAAGCTTAATTCTGAGTTGTATTTAAAGTTTATTTCATCAAAATCGGCCAACAGAATCAAAATGTATTCATTTTTAAAGACTATTAAACACAATAATTATAAATAAATGCTGAACTCTTCCTACAAATTAAAGTAAGGACCAATGTATACATTGTTGCCTGCTCAAGCATGCTGGACATGGCAGAAATGCTTTAGCAATTCACCAGGATTGTGTTCTTTGTCAGGTTTGTAGCAGAGAAGAGATGGAAAGTCAGCATTGTTGAAAAATAAGTACGAGTGATGAAGTATGTACAAGGTGTGTGTTAAAAGTTTCCGAACTTTTCTGGCAGGGCATTTTCTGGTGCCGCCATCTTTGTGTGAGT
>JBANCV010000644.1:0-29973 GCA_037040105.1 Amiota albilabris | reverse complement strand
TCGCAACGGAATTCGTATGCTACCAGAAAGATGGGAAAAAGTAGTGGCTAGCGACGGACAGTACTTTGACAATTAAAAATATAACCATTTTTTCTCAATAAAGGCTCAAAAAATGAAAAAAATCCCGCTGTTATTTGCGCTCCCAATATAATGTCCTCCTTATATTTATACGCCGCGATCCCTGCTCGGGCACCAGTTAAAAAATTTTTTTTTTATTGTTTTAAAAAAATATATACAAGCTTTATTGCAAGATATTTTTAGACTAATTTACAAATGTGTTTTACTTAAGAACGAAACCTAAATAAATACAATGAAAATGCTTATTTGACAAAATATAAAAAACACCGACATGTGTCGTTATTTGATCTATTTATTTTGTGTCTTAACTTATCTTAAAGAAATAAAACAATACAAAAAAAAAAAAAAAAAAAAAAAAAAATTAAAATGTCCAATAATCACGTATGTACTGGTTTGAATTTGAAGTAAAAGTGAATTAAAATCTTGTTTCTAGTTGGCATGTTGCCATTAGCAAAATTGGAATGAGACGTCAAGTTGGAAGTAGAAACAAAACCAACAAAAGGCATCTAAGACATTTCCTTTGTATTTTTTCTTTCCTTAATTCATTTCTCCATAAGATTGCAAAAATTTTTAATGTATAGAAAAAGCAGCTGATAAACGGCAGTCACAGAAAACTACAATATTTATGCGCCGTATGGTTGTCGTGCAAATTGTTATATTTGGTGCGAAAAAAGTTTTAAAATTTTTCTTTTACAATTTCAAAAGTAATATAGGAAAATTTTTGAAGATAGATGACGTTTCTGAGTTAAATTAGTGTAATCATCGTGTCAGACGGCGCTGATACGAATTTCAGACTGATTGATCGGTTAGTTTCGATTTGGCAGCCATCCGAGTGAGACGTGTTTCGTGACTTTCGCTAAGATACAACACTACAGTGAGTTATTGGATCGCTCCGACACGGCCGCATTTGCCAAAAAATAGGGGTTGTTTCATCACGATAATGCACTATCAGATTCATCTGGTGTTGTCTTCGCAAAACTGCATGAATTGCATTGTGAATCGCTGCCGCACCCCCGATCTGCCACCGTGCAACTCAAACGAGGAAGTTATCGCCGAGACAGAGGCGTATTTAGGAGAGTTCGTCATATCCTATATTTTTGGAGGAGTTAAAAAAAATGACAGGAATGATGGGGGAAGTGTATCTTTCTAAAACTATGTTGGAAAATAAAAAACATTTTCTTGAAAAAAAATGGTGTCTTCATTTCTATCACCGGTACTTAATGAACCGCCACGTACAGTGCTTTTATATGCGGATAGCCCTATTAAGACAGGTTTGGTTATTCAATAAAAACACACCGGAAAACGAATCATCTTGGAGTTCTGTGGCAAGTTGAATTTTTTGCGGCTGATTCTTATTTTTGTCAAAAAATATAGATTCGGCGAGACTCTCCAGTAACAATTTGGAAATGGGACAGGTTTGAACAAAAAACAATAAATCCAATTAACTCATGGCGAAATTTTCAACCAAAACTTTACCATCCAGCCAATGTTCCGGTAAATCAACAATTGCCACCGCGAAACTTACTACAAAACGCACAAGAATTTTTAGGAAACCCACAATCTCAACAATTTTGTAGAAATTCCGAACCACAAGACAATATACCAACACCACATTTTGCACATAAGCCACAACCTAACCATACACCCATGGAAATAAAGTCATCCACACAAACCAGTAACTACATAAACAGGCCAAATTATTTCGGTAAACGTCCTCCTGCTTTAGTAGACGACATACAACCACAAAAAATACCGAGACAACTTCATATAATTACAAGCACTGAATGTGCAACTGAAATACAACCCAAGGCATACAATGAAGATCAAGAATACTTTTCCGCTTGCGAGCAAAAGAATCCCAGAAATCCTAGACCAATTCGAAATTATGAATATCATATATAGTAGGAGAGATAAGAACGGCAACGGACACTCCCGTCTACAGTAAACATTACCCCTACGATCCTTCATTAAAACGGGAAGTGTAGAATCAATTACAAGAATTGCTACGAGACGGCATAATCAGATCTTCACGGTCACCTTACAACGCTCCTATATGGGCTGTGCCCAAAAAAATTAATAATTCCGGAGAAATGAAGTATGGGATGGTAATCAATTATCGGAAACTAAGCTCCGTTACTTTATCCGATTGATATCCTATACCTGAAATTTGGGACATCCTTTCCCAATTAGGTGGTAACAAAATCTTCTCAGTGCTCGACTTGAAGAGTGGGTTCCACCAAATAAAATTAAACGAAAGTGACGCAGAGAAAAAAGTTTTTTTTGTCAATGGTGGGAAATACGAACTCACCAGGCTACCTTTCGGCTTGAAAAATTCCCCATCAATACACTGAGAAAGAACTCACAACTTTATTGAAACAGAGATTAGATCCAAAATTAGTAAATGGCCTACTAACCACCGAAAGTGTTATGGGAAAAATACAGAACATATAACCGCTACATTTTAGTTCCTACAAAGTAAGGTACACACAAAAACGAGTGCAGGTTATAACATCGAAGAGTCAGAAACAGGAAATAATTAGCCAGGAACATAGAAGAGCACACAGGAATCCGACTGAAAATAAGATTCAAATCCTTAATAAATATTTCTTCCCGAAAATGAACAAAAAGTTATAGCAATAGCCAAAGCATGTTTAACATGTCAGCAAACTAAATACGACGACACCCACCAAAAGGTGAACTTCAGGCCACTCCTATTCCTAAATATCCAGGCCAGATAGTTCATCTAGATATTTACATTACCCAAAAGTATAACATATAAACTGCAATAGATAAATTCTCAAAATATGCTCAGGCTAGGACTGTGAAGTCAAGATGTTCAGAAGACCTGAAAATCGCTTTACATGAACTCATGATAGCTTTTGGTATTCCACAGTCCTTGGTGATAGATAACGGAAAATAGTAAAAAATTCTGCAGCAATCAAGTTTCTGTTAAAGAACAAATTAGGAATTTAGGAACATACTACTGATCCTTATACTTCTAATAGGAATGAACAGATAGAACGCTTCCATTCTACGCTGACTGAGTTAATGAGATGGTTAAAAAAAGAAAAAGATAACTTATTCAAAGCAGTTCAGGAGTGTAATTCATCCATACACACAGTTACCAAACAGAAACTTATAGAAACATTTTTTAAAACGAAGTATCGAATGATCTCACTGCAATAGAACAAAAGAGAAAAGAAATAGAAATCAGTTTAAAAGAAAAACAAAATGCAGATTTACGAGGTTTGCTTTCTAAGTCTTGAGACAGACAAATATTAACCAATATGTATCATCGAAAATGACTTTATTGTTTTTTAAAATATTCTCCTTGAAGATCAATACACTTTTGCATGTTTTTGAACAAATTTTCGAAGCACTTTTTCCACTCGGAATGAGGTATCTCTAAACTTCTGTTTTGAACGCATCAACAGCTTCTTCAGGCGTCGAAAAATGTTGACATCGCAATTTATTTTTGGTGTGAGGGAATAAAAATAAGTCATTGGGTGCTAAATATGGAATATAGGACGGATGGCCTATCAATACGACGTTTCGAGTGTTTAAAAAGTCACTTGTTTGAGCCGATGTTTGAGAGCTCGCATTGTCGTGGTGGAGAATGATTCGTCTTCTGTGCTTGATTTTTCCTATTCCATCGAACACTTCTGTCAAACAAATAGTGTTGTATCATTCAGAATTAACCGTTTTACGTTTCTCTAATGGCACGGTGGCGACATGTCCGGTTATTCAAAAAAAAAAAAACAGGCAATCATTTGCTTTGAAGTGCTTCGTGCGCGAACAACGTTTGTTGGATTTGGCTCATCTTGAAAGACCCATACAGTCGACTGTTGTTTAGTTTTAGGCTCATATGAATAGATCTCTGATTCATCATCTGTCACGATCTTATAGACGTCTTTTGAAGCACCGTGATTAAATTTTTTCATTTCCTTGCACCAATCGACGAGCTTTTTTTTGCGCGATTGTCAAATTATGCGGTATTCAACGCGAACAAACCTTTTTGACGCCCAAATTTTCATGCAATATTGGATGTATGCAAGTGGAACTAATGCCTCAATCTCACGATCTTGGCGATCTTGCAATATCAGTTTATGCACAGCATCAATGTTTTGTGGCACAACAACCGATTTTGGATGACCTTCACGAAATTCGTCCTGGAGAAAACTACGACCACGATTGAAATCAGAAAACCAGCGAAACACGGTGGTCCTGGATGGTGCTTCATCACGAAAAGTCGATGCAAGTTGATCGGCACACTTTTGTTGAGTTAATCCACGTCGAAAATCATAAAAAATCGAAAATGTTCACGATTTACTTCAATTTTTTAGCCGAAACGAATTTTTCAAGTCACTGTAAACAATACAAATAGCACTCGTATGACGAAACATTCTGAGTACATTTATCATTAAAAATGACAAGCTTTACGATACCAATGTCAGATTTGACATACAAACATTGGTGTTGCCATATCTCAAGATTTAAGTAGCAACATACGTAATAATCAAAACGCAACACTAAACTTGGTCCTTTACAATACTTAAGTATGTGATCTACAAAACTCTAGTGTGATCTGCAATACTTAAGTTTAGGCTTTGCAGCACTAAACCGGATATTCCCACACCGGAAATAATGGTGGTTCAAGCTTCCCTTTGCTTTTTGACTGCTGACAAGACAGAACACGTCAATTTTGCTGTTTGACTCCTGATGTGTAAAGACGCAAAAAAAGGCAAACCCAAATAAATAAAAAATATAACTATAAGATCGTACATATTCGAGTATATTTTTTTTCCATGGTTTTTTTCTCGATTTTTTTTGCTATAGTGTATAAAGAGTAATTGCATTGTTTTATCATTATGTTCATCTCTTGAAGTTATTGGACGTTGTTGTTGTTATACTTCTCAACAGCGACATCGTTTTCTTGATTATAAAGAATTCTTTATTTTCTTTTTTTTAGTTTTATTTTCTTATTTTACTTGCCAATTATTTCAATTTTGAGTATGTCATGCAATTAAAAAATTTCTTTGCAACAAATCTTCTTGGAAATTCTGATTTGACCTTCCCTTGCTATCTCCCTCTTCCAATCTTTGTAGTAATATGCTCTCACATACTTCATTACCCTCCATTTCCATTCTTACAATCCCATCGGAGCATACAAAGTAATATTCCTAACTCTTTTGCTGATGCTCAATCTTCTTTACCCATTGTACCTTTCAAACCAACTCCTAATTCAATCGTTCAATAAACTATTTGCCTATTAACATCCACTGTTTCATCCCTCTCACTACCTCTACCGGCACAAATCACTATACCTGTTTCCAGTAATAATTTATCTAGTGCTAGTTCATCTATTGTTTCTAATTCCCCTCCTTTTCTCATTGTAGTAGCTCCCAGGTGACAAGTTTTCATTTCTATGTTGTCTTCAAAAACAACATGTGATGAGATTGTTTCTTACATTGAAGCGAAATTAAATTAAAAATAACTATTCAGAAATTTAATTTCCCAAATCCTTGGGATTTTGCGTCCATTAAATTTAGCGTCCATGATAAAATTTTCCTGTGTCCGTAGACGAACAACTAGGAATTTTTGTACCTCTTGCTATAGGTAGGTGCGCAACTAACTTTGCCTAACACGAGCCATTTCGTCAATTATAATATGCATTACAACATCCTCTCTCTTGAGATGTCACCATCTACTATCAACAATATAGTCCTGCGTCACCTACGCCTATCTAGGCCAAATTGAAGTTCTACCAAGCATCGGTACAATCTTTTGGATATCTGAGTGGTTCTCCCACCCCGACTACCTTTTTCCGTCTCTGACCACATATGGATGTGAGTAGGAGCATAGCTAGCTAGGTAACAAATAAATTCCCCCCACCGGCGAAGTCATTGCTGCGGTCAGGGAAATAATCGAAATATCCGAAGAGGAAGTGATTGTACCTTTAACCAAGCCAAATGCTAGAGAACAGTGACGTTCGTTTGCGACGTTTTCCTTTTGCGCGGCTATCACCCTACATAAACTACAGAGGATAAAGATAGGATGGATCCGCTGCAGATACAGGATACGCCAGCGCGACAATGTGAGACGCTGCTTTAAATGTCTCAACTCAGGCCACATGCAAACTGAATGTAATGGCCCAGACTGAAGAGAAGTATGCATTAAATGTGGTGAAAAGGGTCACTTGAAGAGGAATTGCAGCAATCTCCCTATATACTGCCTTTATGCACAAGACGGCTTATCACCGATAGACCATGTTGCAGGATCAGACAGATGTGCGTCCTACAATCAGAAAAACCAATGATAATAATTAAACTGACCCAAGCAAACCTCCACAGAAGCAAAACAGCTAGTGATCCACTCTCACAAATAGTTGTTGAACATGAAAAGGATATCGTTATAATAAGTGAACAATACGCAAAGAAAGAAAGCGGCACCTGGCTCGAAGATGATAGCAAAACGGCTGCAATCTGTGTACCAAGCAACAGCAAGATTCAGATCTCTAACGGCGTGAAAGGCAACTACTTTGTATACGCCTGCATCGGCAGTACCACAGTGATGAGCTGCTATCTCCCACCTAGTGATGCTATCCAGAGCTTTCAAGAAAAGCTGAATGCCGTATAAAACAAAGTACGAGAAATTGATGGTAGCTTCATAGAAGCAGGTGACTTCAATGCTCGAATACCAGAATGGGGAATGCAGACTCGAGAGGCCGCAGACTCATGGATATGGTCGCAAGGCTTATGTGATTATGAACAACGAGAACGCAACCACCTTCAGACGACCGGGCTGCGTAGCTACAACGCCTGATATAACTCTGGTTAGTGACACGATTGCAAGAAAAATACAGTCATGGCAGGTATTGGAAGACTATACCGCGAGTGACCACCAGTACATATCATATGTATTTGAAACACAAAACAAAAGTGATCAGAAATATTGGTAATAGATGGAATGCCAATCGATTATATGAAGAGCGCCTTATAGAATAATTTGACAGAAGGGTGGCAGTCATTGAACACACGATGGACGCTGGAGAAATGGTGACAAAAACAATGCACTCTAAACCTAAAGCTCAATGCCGAAATACGGCAACAGACGTAAAAAACCTGTATACTAGTGGAACGATGAAATTGCACTTAACAGACAAGTCTCTATTCGAAGCAGGCGCCAGTTCACCAGAGCACGGCGGTGACGCTTTGAAAATACAGAACATGAGGCATATAAAAGAGTTAAGAAAGAATTAGAGCTTTCAATAAATCTCAGAAAAAAGCAAAAATGGCTACAACTCTGTATCGATGTAAACACTGATCCATCGGGTATTGGGTACAAATTAGTCATGAAGAAACTTGTTTGGAAGTCTTCGACGAGCAACATGGAAGAAAGCGGGATGGAAACCATTGTGAACACACTGTTTCCCTCGCACCATGTTCAGACTGAAGATCCGAGCTCCAGAGCAACAGAAGTCTTTCTCTTCACAGAAGATGACCTCAAAGCTTTGGCGTATGGTTTGAAGAATCAAAAAGCACCAGGATCACATGGAATATCAGCTGAAATATTAAAAACCATAGTATCGAGCAGACCCCAACCTCTACTTAATATGTGTAATGCGTGCCTCACGAAGGGTATCTTCCCTGAACAGTGGAAGAAGCAAAGACTCGTGCTTATAGATAAAGCCAGAAAAGAGACGAATGCATCGAAAGTATACCGACCCCTTTATATGCTCAACACAGCGAGGAATTTGCTGGAGAGACTGCTAAAGCCACGACTTTTGGCGGCAATAACAGAAGCTGGAGGTCTAAGTGACAGGCAATATGGCTTTAGGACGAGAAGGTCAACAATTAGAGCCATACAAGAAGTTATCGATACAGCTTTAGCAACGCAACGTGGTAAGCATTATTCAAAACCACTTATCTTGTTGGTAACACTGGACATTAAAAATGCATTTAACAGTGGTAGCTGGAAAAACATGCTTTCGGCACTGGAAAACAGGTTCATATACCAGATTACTTGAGTAAAATCACCCGGAGTTATTTACGAGACCGAACATTGTTCTATGAAACAAGCAGCGGAAGAAGAGTAACGCAGGTAACAGCTGGTGTAGCTCAGAAATCAATTCTTGCCCCGGATCTCTGGAATGCCACGTACGACGGAATATTGCGCATTGAAATGCCGGATGATACCTTTTTGGTAACCTTTGAAGATGACGTTGCTGCTGTCATAACTCACACAAGTAATGATCCGGACCCAACATGGTCCACCCAAGGACTCCAACTGGACACGGAAAAGACTGAGCTTCTGCACATTAGCAGATGACATATGCCATTGCAAGTGGAAATCCAAGCGTGTGGCAGAAGCGTAAATACACAGAAGTCGGTTAAATACTTAGGTATTAGACTTGACCCCAAGCTGACCTTTGAAGAGCAGATCCGGTATGAAAAAGCTGCAAAAGTAACATCATTAAGAGGACTGATGGCCAATGTGAACGGACCGCTGCCAGCAAGCATAAGCTCTTGATGGAGACAAGCCACTCCATTATTCTGTATGGCTGTGAAGTGTTGCCGGGCAGATGCGCTAACGCCGATAGACGAAAACTCTCGATGTAAGCAGTACAGTGCACAGCTGCACTGAGAATAACGAGCGCCTACCTCACGGTATCGGCTTATCGGTGGCATTAGTCATCGCGGGGGTCACTCCCATCGACTTGATGGCCAAAGAAAAAAAGAATAGGTTTGAACTGAAACTTGCAGGCAATTTCAACGCACAAATCACAAATCGAGAGAAATGCAAAAGAGCAAACGATCGCAGCATGGCAAGATCGATGGGAAACTGATACGAAGGGCAGGTGGACTGCAAAACTGATCCCATAAATTCGTGATTGGGTAGAAACTAGGCATGGCGAGTTAGATTACTACCTATCACAGATGTTGACAGGGGGGCGCGCTGTGTTTATGCGGATGCTGAAATTGATGACGCAGAGCACACTATTTTTAAGTGTCAGCGGTAGCAAATGTTGTAAATCGAGCTAACGGACAACTTTAGTCCTTTCACAGTGAAGAACGTTACATAAAAGATAACAGAGTCTGAGGCAAACTGGACCTGGATTGCTATGTTCGTCAAGAAAGTTCTCGAGGCGAAGAAGATAGACCTGGATGCCGCTGAAGTTGCTGACTAAGGCCTTCCCCGAGTTGCGGTGCATGCCGTCTGCCAATAACCCACCCATAAGGCAGGGGGACTCCCGGAAAAAGTCACGGGCCTGACGATCCCGCTTTCCCCAAGACACGGCGCTTGTCGACTGCCCATGTTATCTCCATCTATTGAGAGCTTTGTTCGATGACAGAAGATGAGCCTAAAGCATGATGCTGTCTACAAACATTGCGAACATAGACGTAATAGCAATAGAAGATTCTTCTATGCCTTCGCTTTCCATAGAGTGACGCCTTGGGTATCTGTTCTGATGTTATACAAAATGTGGTTCCGGAGTAGGTATATTGCCCAGGAGAAGAGGAGGGAGGTTTAGTGGATACACCACACACGTAGCCACGACGGTGGCTAAACGTCCGAAGGGATTCCTCCCTACCTCACGCCCAAAAAAAATAAAAAAAAATTATTGTGGTCGTTAATCGGAAAAATAAACTATATTTACATATAACTAAACAAACAAAAACTAACAAAATTCACTCAAAATTAATTTCTTACAACTTAAAGCTCCAGTGATAAATGAAATTAAATTTTTCATTTATTATGGCAAATATTTTTTTTTGACCTAAAACATATTTACTAAAGAATCTATAACTAACTCTCTTTAATTTGGGACATAGGTATTCCTAAGAAATGTACGATATTCTCAATCTCATTAAGGTTACACAGCATACAAATCGGATTTCTGTGGGTTACTTCCAGCTTTAAAGATCCACATTATGTCACTTATTTTGGACGTGCCATTTAAATAGTAGCCAACAAATACTACTTCTTGATTTTAATCTAGCAACTTCTTTGTTAGTATTTATATTGCTGCAAAGCTGCTGCACTCTCTCACAACGGAATACATATTCCTCAATCGCTTTCCTAGTTTACTTATATGGTAGCCTATCATATTCATATAAGGTTTGAGAAATGAATGACAAGAACAGAACCAGAATACATAAATAGCCATTTGGAATACTAATTTCTAAGTAAACACAGTTGGACGGAGTGTTACTAGGGAGATGTAGGACTTTTTTGACAAAAAATAGTTGCAATTTATCTAACTCATCATATATAGCGAATCCCCATAACTGAGCAGTCTAAATACCATCATGCTAGACCTGCATATTCCAGGTATCACAATATATCTCTAGCAGATCTATCATTTTCTGTAACATGTCAATATCGTCAGACAATATTACTAAATAGTCCGCATATAATAGAAGCCTGATATTTATTACATCGATATTTAATCAGCCTCCCAACCAATCATGCAAACCGTTTAAATATAAGGAGAAAAGTAACGGAGACATTAAACAACCTTGCTTTATACCAGATGACTCATAACATTTGTTCCACATGTCTTTACCCGTCCATATTAAAGAACTGGTCAGTTTATAAACCTGGTCAATAAAATTCACAATTTTAGTTAAAATTCCTATCATATGCAACATGTATATTAAAAGCTGCCTTGGAACTTTTTCAAGAGCCGTTTTAAAATCCACAAAAAATTCATAGACATTTTTATTTTCTTTAAATTTAAGTTGATTTATTGAACATATGTTACAAATATTGTCAACAGTAGAATGTTTATTCCTAACAGCCGCTTGAAATTCAGTTGATACATTATGTTTTTCTGTCCACATAACTAGCATCTCATTTTCGCAATACAATTCATAAACGAGATGCACCTATAGTTTGACGCGCTTCTTAAACAACGGGAAAATTGTATTTGTCTCAAAAGATTTGTCTAACTGTGCATGATTGTATAACCTTGAATATATTTTGGCTCTCATTTAAAAAATTTGTATTTGCACTTTTAAAAACATTTTATGTATTTATCCCTCTCTTTTAGCACACACAAGAGTATTGCCAAAGATCATTACATACAGATGTCGTTAGCCGTTAGTGTTGAATAATACAATATGATTTCACAAATATGTAATTTTATTCTACTGTCATTAACCTTCAAAAACAAGACGTGTCATTTCAGCTAAATAATAGCGTCATTGTTTTAGAGCTCTGTGAATATGTGAAGTTTCGAGCCTGAAAATGTACATTTGCGGCATGTAATGCTTTTCTTATTTAATCAAACTAAGAAGGCCGTTGAACTTCATCGTTTGAACCAAAAACTGTTAAGATCCAAATGAACTGAATGACAAGTTCATTGAAAATCGCAAACCATTTGTGATTGCTGCAACAATGGTTCAAAAGAAATTAATTTTTGCATTGGAATGAGACGGGTTTTTACGAAAATCCTAAACGTGAATAATCGTGGTTATCGGTTGTTGAAGCTGGCTCATCGACTCCAATGCCCAATCGCTTCGCAGAGTAGACAATGCTCTGTGTTTGGTGAGACCAGGGAGGTGTGGTGTACAAGGA
This sequence comes from Amiota albilabris, assembly GCA_037040105.1. Taxonomy (NCBI): domain Eukaryota; kingdom Metazoa; phylum Arthropoda; class Insecta; order Diptera; family Drosophilidae; genus Amiota; species Amiota albilabris. The sequence goes on along the minus strand of JBANCV010000644.1, from coordinate 18,315 downwards.
ACTTGTAAAATCTTGTGAAACAGTGAATGCTGATCGCTACAAACAGCAAATAGTAAATAAATAGTTTAATGGGACATATGATCGCAACAGCCTTACTCTCCAGACCGTGCCCCGTCCGATAAATACCTCTTTGAATCAATGGGACACGCGCTAGCTGAGCAACACTTTCCCAATTTTTACAGTCGAAAAATGGCTTGTTGAGTGGTTTGCCTCAAAGAACAAACGGTTTTATTGCGATGGCATTCATAAATTGCCAGAAAGTTGGTCAAAACGTATAGAAGCGAATGGCCAATACTTTGAATAAATAACCTTTTAAATTTTTTTTAAATTATATGCTTTTCCTGATACACCTATGATGACGACAACAGAAAAATTTCTCTCTCTCAATTTTGGTTTGTTGATAAGGGAAGTGGAGATGGTCGCGAGGTAGTCGTGTACAAAAAACAATCTGTTCTGACGACGTTTTTCTTTTTCTTCTTTCATGTAATTGTGTATTTGTGTAACAAGAATTGAAAGAACATAGAGTTGAATAGAGCCCAGGCTGCACTTGAGGCACTGCAGTTCATTAAATCGAAGAACTTCAATAATTTCTTCCCAAATGTTGCAATATTGTTGCAATTATTTTCGACGATACTAGTCACTTCGGCAACAACTAATCGGACTTTTTTTCTGCTGAAACGATTGAAAACCTACCAGCGTGTTAATATATCTGCGTCAACGTGCACAAAAAGATAAGATTTTCTCGAAATGTTTTTTTTTGAGTTATCGCCCATTTGTATTTAGTGTGCTATATATTCGTAATCAGATCGATGAGACCAGTTTTTTAGCTGTATCCGTCTGCCTCTTTGCATGGATGCAAACTAGTCGCTCAGTCTTTGAGCTTTATTTTTAAGTTACGAAACTAAAAACTTGCCACTGTAAGTTTCTGACCGATATTAACCAACCATTTAAATTTCAAGTTCTTATGGGCCTGCACACCTTGTGACCACGTCTAACAACGTGTCGTACGCTGCACGCGTAACAACCGTTCCATACAATTTTATTTTGTGTGGTATTTTTGGATTGAGCGCATGTGTGTATTTGCGCGGATGGTATTTATAACAAAATAATTCAAAAACCGTCGCGATGATCTTATAGGCTATTTACACCGAGCGGAATCGATTCAATGTTGAATCGAACATTGAAGCAGACAACAACCACGAAAAAATGTCAGTTTTTCTTGTAAAATATGAATCGATTCTGGTTGATTACATATTAATTTTAGAATTGCCTCGTGTCCGGGCTGGAAAATTTTCGGTCCTTTCTTTAGAAACTACCATTTTCGACAGATTTCCGCTGGGTTTTCTTCCAAAACCAAACAAAAAACAGCCCAAAAAAATAAACAAAGAAAATATGCAAATTTCAAATTGTATAATTTTTGTTTATATCTTAGTAAATACCCAGCAGGAATGAAAAAAGGAGTTGCAAGAACTTTTTGCATACCCTTCAAATGGTTCCAAAGCACGTATTTTTCATAAACTTTACGTTTGAATTTAGTCAACGTGCACGCACTGAATCGACACTATTAGCCCAACGTCAATTTCTATCAAAAAAAAAAAAAAAATAAATTGGTACACAAAACACCGCTCACTCTCACCACGGCGTTCAAAAGAAAATAAAATTTCGTATGAGGTTGTATCACTTGCCCTCACACTATGCAACCGACGAATCAACTGTCGAACCAACTTTGACAAAAATCACAATTTTTTAATCTTTCATACAACCGACCATCTGACCGGCATTTCTCTTCCCGGCACACGATTAGCAAACCACAAACAGTGTTCCATTCCATTTCATGCCATGACGTTGTACGACGCGATCGCAAGGTGTGCAGGCCCCATTAGGATTATTTGATCGCATAGCTTCAATATAATTATTTCGGCCTCAATGTTGAAACGCACTATTTATTCTACACATAAATCAAATTAATATTGAAATATTTCAGTATGCTTATGAGAAGAGTAACATTCCTGCTTTCACTTCTTTGAGACATTTTAATTATCTGTTTTCATTAGTGAATAAAATTAACTCTGAATTAAACTAAAATTAACGATTTGACTAATAATATTAAAAAAAAAAAAAAAAAAAAATACAAAAAAAAAAGGTCGATCACGCAATTAAACGTGTCAATATAAGCAAATACATATTGTATTTCGTCACATGTTTGTGTATGTTAATTTTTACCCTTTTTTCATGAAAGAAATAAAATTAATTAATGAATAACGATAACAAAAAATATTTAAAGGTCCATTTAATCGTTACTTAAATTATATAAATATCATTGCCTAAAGATAAAGAAATTTACAAGTATCATTTTTATTATTTTTATTTCAACTTAAACATGACAATATACATACATATACTAATTTTTGAATCAGAATGTCTTAATAATAGACTGCTAAATATACTTTATGTAACGGAAGTCATATCTTTGATGATACTTGTTTCCATATAACGTTTAAATCATGCGAATAATCATTGCAAGCGTCTGTTTCTTTGCTTCGCTGATGACATAACAGCATTTAATGCAAATTCACTGAACAAACCGGATAGAAGGGTATCTTCGACTATGCCAAAGTTGTAATACTCTTCAAGCAGACCCTAAAAAAAGTTTTTTGTATGGGAGCATTGCAATCAAGTAATCCTAGGATCTTGAAATTTACATGGGCGGGAATATGAATCAGAAACTTATTTTGTCCAAAGATTGAAACATAAGAAAAAAAAAAAGTTTGTCTAATATGAAAATGAAATTGAGTAGAGCTTGTTTGGGAGGCACCACTCCTGATAACCTGAGGTTTTTGAAATTTCAGTGGTTTATGTATATAGGTTCCAGTTTTCAAATTTCAGTTCGATATCACAAAAAACAAAAAAGTTTTTCTAATAAGGACGTTAATTTAAATGGTGGTTTGTATGGGAGGTATCCCCCAAGAGGTCCGATTCCGACAAAAGTGCTGCGTATGATGAAAAGGAACGTTCGTACAAAATTTCAGCTCTCCAGCTCAAAAACTGAGGGACTAGTTTACGTACATACAGACATACGGACAGACGGACATGCCTAGATCAACTAGTCTCGTCACGTTGATCAAGAATATATATACTTTATGTGGTCAACGATGTCTCCTTCTTTGCACTACAAACTTCATGACAAACTGGTAATACTATTCGCTACGCGTAAGAAAAGCGCTGCAATCGGATGGCTCCGGCTGTACGATCCCCCATCCATTCTGAAAATACGAATTAATAAATTTATGCAAATATGTACTGATAAAAATAAAAATTTACTTAAGAGTTTTTACCAGAAATCATATTTTGTGTGTTTTTATACTGATTATTTCTCTACTTTCTATTTGTGTTTCACATACATATCATTATTTGCATAAATTTAATATACTCTTAAACATAGATGCAGGGTATAATCAGAGATATTCAAAAAAGTTGGTTTTTAAATAAATTTCCCATGGTAGAAGTTTTATACATAATGACATCGTCATTTTCGTTCTCTTCGATAATTTTACTTTGGTTACTAAGAACTATAGTAAAGTACAGCTACTGTTGTATAATGCTTATAATGAAGAGTTTTTGCTTTCCTATTTCTTCTTGTTTGATTTTCTGAGCAAATATTAGTACTGTTTTAGATAAGAAATGACGAAAAGGTAAATAGTGATAGAAGCTACTTAATCGCAATCTAAATACACACATACATACATATATTGAAATTATTATTGGAATGGGTAAATAAGACTTTAGAAAATTTGTGTAAGGGACATATTTTTTGATAAGAAAATTTTAATTTCTTATTTTTTTATCCTTTCCAACTGATATGTTAAGATATGTCAAAATGAACCTTCAGTGGTTCCTCATAGTTATTTCTTAAAGTTAAAATAAAAAATAGTCAAAGGCGCAAAATGTGGAGAGTCAATTATTAATGTAATTCGCCCATTTTTCCTGTGTATAACCTTCATGGAAAACAAATTCTTTTTAGCTACATATTTACATTATATTTGTTAACATAGCTTGCAGGTCTTAATTGATTTTTAGTAAGCAAATACGTCGCCAATATTATTGATAGCTTTTTCATGCTCAATTGTTAAGCATAAATAAATCCCCAGTACCATGTTACATGCATATGGCCTATCCAATATCTTGCATTTTGAAAGTCTTGCCCATAAAAACCATTTCTTAAGCTTATTGATGATTCTCTAGTTAGTAGCCTCACAATTGGCTGCATTTTTTTGGGTATATGTAGTTCTCGATATTTTATAAGAGAGCATTATATGTACTTTATATTTCATATGTACTTTATATTTCATTTGTACTTTATATTTCTTAATAAAATAATACGGCGTTGGTCGGTTGTGTTTAACACAGCCTCACGGTACAAGAAGTACAGATTCAATTCCAGTCACAGGTGGAATGTAGTGTTTTTTAAAATATTTTTATGTTTCTTTTTAATATTTTTTTGTTTTAATACAAAAGCTTTTTTTTTTGTGAATTCAGTATGTGTCAAAACACGCATAAAAAGGTTGTGTATTTTGAGATTTCAGTACCTGTGCATACAAGTGTTTTTTTTTTCAGTTGCCATCACAATGCCAAGTAGAGGACGAACTGATATAGGTCGTCGAAGGCAATAAAATGTGGGGCAAGCTTCCTCACGTGTAAACGGCACTGATGACCAACACGAGATGGATAATGCAAATATGCGACTGAAAAGAATACAGCGAGCTCGTGCACATTAAACAAACGGTAGCGAGCACGACAAAATGAACACTATCAGTTGAGCAGCATTCCAATACGGTTCAGAAATCGAGTACAGTGCGGACAGATCAGTAACGATTGAAAGAATGTCAGTCGTTTGCCCGCATTATAAAGCAGTGAAATCCACAAATCCCATGATTGTGTTGTGCAGGTGGAAAAGTAAAATTGCCACAATTGGTCCCTCCACCAGACCCATTAAACGCATAAGTTTCTGCAAAGGGAGTTGATTCTACCCATTTCCTGGGCAACATCCAAAAATACAACAGTTGTTTCCAAATGCAGTCATTTGGAGCACCGAATATTGTTCGGGACAATATCATGCCCACTTTCAAGGTAATTACAATACTATTGCCTTCGCGTTCACCATCAACAAATCACAAGGTCAATCATTGGAAGATTGAGGAATCAACTTGGGGTTTTCGTGTTTTTCACATAGCCAACTGTATGTAACGTGTTCGAGAGTCGGAAAGCCAACATCTCTATTTTTTTACCCGTCAGAAAAAAAGGAATGTGGCTTATCACAAAGCTTTAAATTGAACAGATGTATGTATTTTTAAAATAAATAAAGGATATTAAACTCACTCGAATTACCAACAAGTTTCATTTTAAAACTTAACAAAATTCTAGCCGTACACGAGGTATTTATGTACTTTATAATATAATATATTTTGGGGCGAAGCAACGTGTGCCGGGTATATTAGTGGATAATTTTTTAGATGTATTTATTGAAACACAAAAAAAGAGCTTAACACACAAACCATATAGATTTGGACATATCTCTAAAAACTGTAAATGTGGTGAGAAGTAGTAAGCCAGTAAAAGTGATCGCTCTCAACAACGTTGATGTCAGATGACTGGTTCATACAGGGTTTGAAGTGACAATAACAAAGAACAAGGTTTACAAAAAACTTAATATCGTATTTGTATAAAAGTGTCATTCAGTGTTGCGTGGTTTTGGAAACATGAAAACGCTTCCAGTTTGTGGAAAGGCTACAAGTGGATAAAGTATTTGTGGTAGTGGATCTGAAGAACGATTTTTTGCACGTTCCAATTGCTGAGTCAAGTCGCAAATATACGGTTTTTGTCAAAAAAGAGGGTCTGTTCGAGTTTAATAAGGCTCCATTCTGCAACTCTATTGCTGCGTTTATGCGATTCATTAATTTCGTGTTCCAGAATCAGATTGCTCGAGATCTTATGCAGTTGTATATGGATGACATCATTATTTACGCCCAGACAACCGAGAAATGCAATCAGAAATTAAAGTTGGTCCTTGAAGTTGCTTCCGAGTCAAAACTGAAGATTAAGTAGAAGTGTCGTTTTCTTATACAGATAGGTCGATTTTCTTGGACATTAAGAGCAGAATGGCAAAATAAGGACGGACCATGAGAAAACAAATGCTATCAAGCAATTTGGTATTCCCACAAACATAAAAACAGTGCAGTGGCAGATTGCATTGCATTAACGCAGACTGTGAGGAAGAAGTATGTTCCCCGTAAGGTAGCGCAATGGATTTTACATATGCGATGTCAAGATTGAACAGCGTGCTGGGAAAAAAATGAAGCATGTTGATTCCCTTAGTCGGTACCCTGCAAACGTTGTTACTGTAACAAGAGTTATATCAGCGCGTCTTAAGGTGGCTCAGCAAAAAGATTCATATATCCAAGCTATAAAGGAAATACTTAAAGGTAGTCCTTATGAAGGCTTTCAATTGAAAGATGGCGTGGTTTATAAAAACGTTAATGGAAATTTGGTAGTTGTTCCAAAGTCAATGGAGCATGAAATAATATTTGAGGCTCATAGAACAGGACATTATGCAACGCTGAAAACAATACAAGTTTTACAACAATTTTGGATTCCGCATATTGAAAGGAAAGTCATGCAAATAATCAACGCCTGTATAAGCTGCATAATTCACAGCAAAAAGTTGGGTAAGCAAGAGGACTGTTGTGCTATATTTAGAAAGGTGTCAGGCCGCTTGATACGCTACATATAGACTACTTGGGGCCTATGGATTCAACTGCCAAACGATATAATTATATATTTGCGATGGTGGATGCCTTTTTGAAGTTTGTGGCTGTTCACTACAAGAACCACAAGCGATGAGGTGCCAAAGAAACTGCAGGAGTGGTCAAGTTTGTTTGGCTATCTGATTCGTTTTGTGAGTGACAGTGGAGTTGCGTTTTTCTCAACTGCGTTTCAATAATTCGTGAAGATGAACATGTTAGATAATGTGTGGACTAAAACTGGTGTTCCAAGGGACAACGGGAGATTGCGTCAACAGGTCGAATTTATCGATCATATGCAAACTGTCCATGGAAGACTCATCGAAGCGGTACAGCTTTGTACCGCAAGTACAAATTCACACGTTCACAAAAGACAAAAAGAGACGTACTATAAGGCAAACTACAATAAAAACGTTAAAGTTGTCTGGAGTACCGCCATTAAACGCACTCAATTTGTCGCAAGGAAAATGCTAGCGAGTGGTTGTTGTGGTCCTTATGAGGTCATGAGGGAAAAGCGAAATAATTGTTATGACATCTGAAAAGCAGCCCAAGTGGAAGGTCCAACAGTCACGTCAACAAGTTCTGATTTTATGAAGTTGTGGAGGTGTGTCGATAATGATCGAGTTTTGTTGTTGTCTGGGTCAGACTCGGATAATCAGGATGATCGAATGTGAGAAGGGTTTGGCCGGCTGGTCATCAATAGCAGAATGTAAAGAGTGAAGAGTGGAGGAGACGGGCGGCAGCAGAGAGAAGCTGAGAAAGTCGACAAGTTGAAATTTGTCAAGTTGTGTTGTGCTCATTCTGTTTCGTTTCATTGTTTTCATTATCTTATTGTATTAATTATATTCTTATTTCTTAAATTAGTGTTTAAGTGTACATATCTTACTTTTTTTGTGGGAAGTAGCGTCGTTTCTTCTAATTTTCTTTGCAAAACAGGATGCATTTGCATACTTATGACAGTCTAGCACGAATGCGTTTCCAAATGCAAACAAATAATTAGCTTCGTTTCAAATGAACCAATTTTCAAGTAAACAATACGAAGTACTTGCTCAGGACAAGCAAATGTTTTATTTCGAATGCCGATCAAGTACGAAAGGTCCAAGTTTTAAATAAAATAAACGGATGAGAAATTTCCAAGTGCGAGCACTCGTTGCTTATTATTGTTCTTGTTTTCCAACTTCTTTTTGATCAATAACGCGAGACAACGAAAAAAAAACCCACGAACACAAAAAAATATTACCCTTCTTAATCCAATCCTGTTTCATATGAAAAAAGGGCACTATTGATGAGAAACTGCTGAAGAATATTGTAGGAATAAAATTTTAAAATAAACAATAATAGACTGCCTCTTTCGTACGCACTTTTTTGTGTATATTTTTTGTCTCTCACACACACCGAAATTGTTGCCGAAACAGAACATTTACAAATACTTCCAAATATTCCAAGTAGGTGTAAATAAACCGAATGAAACGAATACAAGGCATTCATTTGATTTGTTCGGTTTTTCTTCTCATTTGTTTCATGCTTTCCATTCAGTTCAATTGTTTTCTTCTTCTTGGAAGTACTTACTTGGGAATGTATTCGTGCTAGACTCTAATACTTACCTACGTGCTTGTCTATCTTCTAATAAAATAGAAACGATTTTCATTTGGTTTGTCAGATTATGTTTAGGAATTATTATACATTGCAAGTTCTTTTGGGTATCGAATGTGCAAAGTGATGCGTTGAATGGTTTTTTCCGTTTCTGTGTCTATGAGTATTCAGTCTCCGTTTAGAATCGACTAATATAAAAAAATTTAAAATCATATTTGTTGTTGCTGTTTTTCATATGAAACATCTTTGGTTTCGGTAGAATGAAATTTTACATAGCGTCATTGATATTACGTCATGTCTAAAGCGCCAGGCATAGATTGCATCCCAAACAGACCTCTGAAGATTGCTATAAGTAAGAGAGCGACAGCTTAATAGAAGCGAACAGCAAGGAGAAGCAGAGAAGCAACAAAAATATAAGCGGTGATGATAGTCCGCTACTTTCTGTTATTTGACTACGTTTGATAATGTGTTTGTTGTTTTATTTTCTTCTGATATATGATTGTTACTTGGTGTGTTTTAGTTTTAGAGCTTGTACGGTTGTCAGTCAAATCAGACTTAAATTTGTTTATGTATTGTATAAAAATGTGTTAATGTAAAATCATCTTGTGAAACAAAATCAAAACATTGTAATTGTAATAAAAATAAAAAACTCATCTAACCAAGTGCATATCGACACTTTGCATTATTGATACGGTTAGCAAAACTATGGAGCCGTTAATCTGTGCCCGTCTAGAACAGCACTTGGAAGGAGAAACTTGCGGTCTATTCGACCTGAGTATCTAAAGCGGATGATAAGGAACTACCTGTCTGAAAGAGTGTGATACGGATGAATGACATAAATATTATGAGGTGACCAGTGGACTACCACTAGGCTCAGTATTGGGTCCAATACTATGGAATAGAATATTATATCTTCCTTCAACAAAATAAATTCAACTAATCGGGTATGCTGATGATATTGCGATTACTATAGTAGCGAAGAAACTTCATGAAATCCAGTGCTTATGCTTATGCTAATAATGACAAAATTTATAACAGGCAGAAAAGAAGTTGAGAATATCTCGCTTGACATAGACGTGTATGCTATTACGACGGAACCATCATTGAAATTGAGACTCAACTATAAGTCGCTCATCGTGAAGAAATGAGTTAACAAAGCTTTATCCAGGATAATGGCTAACAAAGAAGGCCAAAACAGAGAAGAAGAGAACTACTGCCCAAGGTTAGCCAATCAATTGTGATGTTAGCGGTACCTGTTTGGGGACCTACACTTATGCATAAATCTTATGCCAAGATGGCAAAATCGGTGTTTCGTCTGAGCGCCAACAGAGTTGCAAGCGCGTTTAGTACAGTGTCAAATGAATCTGTTGGAGCTGTCTCAAGTATAATGCCACCACACATAATGGCAATTAAGTTTAAAAAAGTGGTAGATAGATAACGGTAACAGACCGAAAAGAAGAAAAACAAGTGAATCTAAACAAAGGTAAAATTGTTATGTTGCTTCAGTCAAAGGAAATGGACACACCGACTAATTGGAAATGTGGAATATGGTGAAGGATCTGGCTGTAATTGTTCTCCAAGAATTGAGAAATGTAGAGTGGCAAAGAAGTAGTAGTGGGGCTGTATAAAGAAAATAAAAAAATTTACCTTTTAGTTTTCCTCGCCTTCCATATATGAAGGGCAGTCTACTTTATTCGAATTTTGCGTATCTACACTCATATGTGATATCCCCGTTTGTGCCGCGTTACCATTTTTCTTCTGTTCATTTTGGGTGTACGATAGAACTGTTGTACTTGTTGGGGTCTAGTATAATTAGAATTTTGATGCGATTTGTTGAATTGTTGTTGTGGCTTATTATTATATTGTTGTGTTTGTTGTGATTGCTATGACTTGTTAGTATACTGTCGTTGTTTGTAGTTTTGTTGTGGTTGTTGTGTCTATTGTTTCTTTAGCCTATAGCTAAAATGAATCATTCTAGGGTCATTTAATTCTTTTATCTGTGTGAATTTGGTTATCACGTCATTAAGCGTATTATTTTGGATAATATATGTTCTTAATGGCATATCAATTTTTTCAAATATTTACTAAATCTCTATCTACCCTACTGGTCTATATATTTCTGGTTTTGTCTCATCATAGATATACATTTTATTCAAATCTGATTTAGAATTTTCAAAATACGTACATAAATCTCTTAACTTACTCACTCTAACGTTTCTGCACCTATTGAAAACATCTCCATATGTTGTCCTTGGTCTTTAGTGGTCTATTAATTTTCCTTTTATCTGGTCCACCTTGCGGTAGTCCCCAGTTCCCTGACATTGTCTATTGCATCTCCGGCTATTTTCTCGTTTACTATGATGGACATCGCTAAATTCATTAGTTGTAGATTGTCCACTGGGCAGAGTGCGATTACCGATGCTATGAAGGCCACTGCATTATGGTCCTTATCCAAAGTTTTTAGTTGACGGAACTGTGCTAATATATCCTTTGGTGTAATAAATATGTTTTGGTTGTGTTATGCCTGCTGAGGCTGTTGTTGCATCTGTTATTGTTGCTCTATCTCTTGTTGTTGTTGAAGCTACTGCTCCAATTGGATTATTGGAGCTTCCTGTCGTCTGTGTTATTTGGTTGTTGCATTCTTCGTTGTTCATATCGATGTTCCGATTTACATCAAATCTACTCATTGATATATAGGTATAATGAAAATTTATTATCGTATAAGCTTAGCTTTTTTTTTTGTATAATTAATGTCACTAAACTCTAGATTTTTTTTTTTATAATGGTTTTCTTTTCACATATATAACGTCCACTTCAATATTCTTTTGAATATTAGCTCCACGACTGCGCCAATTATGTAAATAATAAATCAATAAAGAAAATAAAACACAAAAAACTCTGGTTGATTATATAATGGACTTAATTATTATATTTATACTTCTTTGATAAACTTTTTAACTTTTAAATACGTCTGTATTCAATTGATCTCTTAAGATTTCTAGTTCTTAATATTTTCTTGGCATATTCAAATGCCTTTTTTTGTATTTGTTATTGCTTACATAAACGACGTAAGCGAAGGCTATGCTGACGTTTTTTATGTTCAGAAAGAATTTTTTGTATATTTATACGTTAGTATCGTATTTCATATACTTCTAGTTATTGTACTTGGACATAACCCTTTTGTCTTGGAATTCTCCTAGATTTCAGTCTGTTTCATCTTTATTACAATAGATTTTTGTTTTGTGTTAATATATTGTATATTATTTGCATAACTATATTCTACAATTGGTACAGTGGCATACGGTTTATTCTTATGTACAATATTTTTAGCTCTCTGATTTCCTCTATGTTTTTTATTTGTTTTAATTTTATTTCTTAAAAAGTTATTGTATTGTAACTTAAAAAACTGGTCATGATATGACAGTTTAGTTCTTGTCTTTTTATTGTACGTATGTATATTATTGACAAAGTTAAAAGGCCCTGTCCTATTGTATTGTGTTTTTTAAAATTGTAATTGAATCGTTAAATTTTGTATTGATTTCTATTTGTTTATTAATCGTATTTATTGTATGTGTGTTATTTGCTTTGTTATTTTGTAGGCACTGTTCGATTTGTTCTCTGTCGTCATCGTTCATGACTCCGAACAATCATTTTTGTGCAATGCCGATTGCATTAATAAGACCTCTTTTATTTCTTCTCTCATGCTGGGGCAACATAGAATTTATTTTCTAACGTTCTCTATTTGTTTAATAAGGTATAACCTTTTATATTATTTTCCTGTTTTGTTATTATGACGTATTTACAGTTTAAAGAAATTATAAACATAGTCTATTCACAAAGTTGATGAACAAAGAATTTCCATCTGTCTCTATTGCGTGGTAATGCGCGAAGTTCGCTCATAGATTTTCTTGTTTCAGCCGTAACAGTTTGTTTTCACGTTAATTTCGGTCTTCCTCTTGAACTCGTCCCTTGAAGGTATATATGTCCAATAGGACATGGGGTTTTTCGTCGTTATTTTTGCAAAGGGTATTTCCCAGCCAAACGTACTTTCGTTTTCGTATCACGATTCCAATTGGGTCTTGCTCGCAAACTTTCCAGAGTCGCTGATTTCTAATAATTCATTGCCACCAGATTGCCAGAATAGTACGTAGACAATGTTTGTAGTTTCCTCATGTTTGTAGTTGTAAGATGCCAAGTCTCACAGCCATATAGCATGACAGATTTTACACAAGCGTTAAATATTTTTATTTTCGTCTTCTGGTGGACATGTTTAGGTCACCAGAAGTTTCTTAGTCTCCCAAATAAGTCCTTGGCTTTTCCCCCGTTGTTGTTGGCTACCAATATATTCAAAACATTCAACCTCTTCGATGTCGTTACCTCCGATTATAAGATAGGTGCTAGTAGTGGTATTTAATTGCATACTCTTGGTCTTCATGCAGTTAATATTCAATCCCACTTTTTTAGACTCCACAGTGAGTTTGTCTAGTTGGGCTTGCATATCCGAATAGCGATTCGTTAGCAGTGATGTATCGTCGGCGTATTCCAGGCCGCTTAATTTTCTGTGCAACTTCAAGTTGAGTTCAATGTTTTGACGTACGATGATAAACAATAGCGTAGATAGCTCACATCTTTCCTTAACACCGTTCTTTCATGGAAAAGACTCGCTTAGTTGTCCGTTGTGCAGAACACGGCTAGTGGAGTCTTCGTAGCAGGCCTGATGGTGTTGACGACTTTTTGCGGGACTCCTCTAGCATTTAGCGCTAACTATACAGCATTGCGATCTAGAGTATCGAAGGCTTTTAAATAGTCGATGAAGGCTATGTATAGTGGAGCTTTAAATTCTGCAGATTGTTCAATAAATATGCGTACTGTGGTGACAAGATCAGTGCACGATTTCTCTGGACGAAACCCGGCTTGATTTTTCCTAATAAGCTTATTTTGGTGTTCTGTAGCTCTTCCCAGTATCTTTTGATTCAGTACCTTCATAACAGTTGCTAGAAATGAGATGGCTCTCCAGTTGGAGCACTTTTTCTTGTTGCCTTTTTTGGGGATTACAATAATTATTTAATAATTTTTTTTTTCTTGTATACTATCTAAAATTTTAGTTCATAAGGTTGTATTACATGTAGTATTATGTTGGTTTCGTTAACGACTTCTACTGTCTGTACTGGTTTGGGGAATTATCATCATTACCAACATTATTATTATCACCTGCAAATGTAAAAGGTCTTTTTATAAATGTGCATATATAGTATATTACTATTACATATATATATATTTCTTATATTAGCTTTCTTAAGCTTGTTGTTCCTTATGCCTGACGTTTTTATAATTTTTTCTAAAACCGGTTTCTCTATTTTCGCCTTAGGTCCCCTTTTTCGTTGACTTTATGCATTATTTGTTCCTATCTTTGGATTAACCTTTCATAAATAATTTTGTGGTCTACCTTGAAATTCTGTACTTCCAGGGGGGTACTTTTTATTGTACTATGAAAATTGTCATTATAGAACATAGGTGCCTTATAGATTTGTGTTGTTATTGGCGATTTCTCCACTAAATTTAATGTTCTGATTTTTTCGGCTATTTTATTGTTAAGTCGTTCTACATCACTATTCCCTGTATGACTATTGGGTTTTGTTGTATGGTATTGGATACGTTGTTGATCTAGAAATTCATTTCTTGTCGATGTATTGAATTCATTATCAAATACAAACTTTTTCGGTTTTACTTGCAATACTAAAAACTTTTGCATTTTTCTTAGGATTGTTCTATTATTTCTGTCTAATAGATGTAAACAAGTGGCATGTTTGGAAAACTTGTGTATAAAGAAAATGAATGAATGTTTACTATTCAGTGCGAGAGATGGTCCGTACGCTTTAGAAGTGGCGATTTTGACGTGGAAGACAAGGAGCAGCCTGGTCAACCAAAAAAGTTTGAAGATGCCGAATTAGAGGCATTACTCGATGAAGACTTATTCCAAACGCAAGAAGAGCTTGCCAAATCATTGGGAGAAACACGCCAAGCTATTTCCCATCGTTTACAACAATTTGGAATGATCCAAAAGCAAGGAAATTGGGTCCCATATGAATTGAAGCCGAGAGACGTTGAAAGACGCTTTTTCACGTGCGAACAACTACTTCAGCGACAGAAAAGAAAGAGTTTTTTGCATCGTTTTGTTACTGGCAATGAAAAGTGGTTCTATTACGACAATCCCAAGCGAAAAAAATTATACGGGTACCCCGGCCACGTCTCATCATCGACGGCAAATCCAAATATTCATGGTGCCAAGCTCATGCTCTGTATATGGTGGGACCAACTGGGTTTGTTGTACTATAAGCTGCTGCAACCGAATGAAACGATCACGAGAGAGGTCTACCGATGACAATTGTTGCGTTTGAGCCGAGCATTGCCAGAAAAACGGCCACAATACGCCGAGAGACACGACAAAGTAATTTTGTAACATGACAATGATCGATGACGCATGGCCTGGTTAACCAGCACTTCCGTTCTTACGAGGAAGCCAAAAAATGGGTCGATGACTGAATCGAGGCCAAATCGGCCGAGTTTTTTCGCAATAGAATTCGTATGCTACCAGAAAGATGTCAAAAATTAATAGCTAGCGATGGACAGTACTTTGACAATTAAACATATAACCATTTTTTTGAAAATATGAAAAAAGTCCCGCATTTTTAATTTGCGCTACCAATGTATAACACATCCCAACCAGAACTTATCGTCTTACGTTATACTTAACATGATTACACTCTTAAAGAAACGAACTTTGTATGTATTTGTTTTCAAAGTTTGGATTCCACTATGGGGTTCCAACTTACGTAATGCTAAAGCCAATTATGAAAAGTCATAAATTAATCCAACTTAACAATTCTTAATGACGGGTCTCACACTCATCTTTCAACGCATAATTCTTTTACACACAGTGATCTTACCCAGGTATGAGCATCACCACTTTCCAACTGGTCCATTGCTCAAAATCTACATGGAAGCGATCATTTCCCCATTTTGATGGATATTCAGACTCATTTTAAAACTAATAAAATACCCTCTTATGTTAAATTTAAGACTGACCAAGATAATTGGAGAATTTTCCAGTCAGCCTGCATGAATAATTTTCTATTCTCCTCTCCGATCGACCTACAACACTTCGCAGAAAAGATAACAAGAGCAATTGGTATATTTGCCAACCTAGCCATACCTCAAACTAAACCTAAATCTCGCTCTAGAAAAGTTGTTTGGTGGAATTCAAAGCTGGAAGTACTGAGAAGTCTGAAACAGTCTCTTTGGTAAATGTATAAACGTACTCAAAATACCGATAACTTGATCACCAATAAAAAAAGGAATGCAATGTTGAAATGAGAAGCAAAGAAAGAATTATTTGAAATATATACATCCAATATTTTACCTCTATCGACTACTAAGAGAGTCCCCACTCAAATCAGTTGTATACCAAAATACTCTGCCTTAAGCACCCACCGACATTGCTAATGCCTTTTTTCTACGAATACATAGAACTTAAAAAAGTCATTCTTGCGCAGCAATACATGCCAACTTTTTTGCCTTCTAAGGTGATTTGTCTAGATTCAAATTTTACACACATTGAGTTCGACTTGACATTAAATCATGACAAAGGGAAAACCCCCGGAAAAACCGAATAAGTTATCCAAAGCTTAAACAACTCCCAGCAACATTAAAGGATAAATTGCTAGAGATGCACAATGCTATACTTGATGCGGGCTCTTATTCACATGAATGGAGTTCGGATTCTGTCATACCCATTCCGAAGGCGAACAAACCACCGAAGGCGATCTCACCTTACAGACCAATATCACTACTTTCCTAAATGTGTAAAATCTTGGAAAAAATGGTAGCCCAATGACTTATGTTATTTCAAAACAACATAAGTTTATCAGCCCCCACCAATCAGCATTTAAACAAAAACATAGCACACTTGACCCACTCTTGCATCTCCAACAATATGCAATGGATGCCCTTTCAACTAACAATCATGTTAACATATTGGCTACTGATTTTGAAATAGCATTTGATCGTTCATACAGTATTGGAGCAGCTCTCACACTGCAGTGTGGGTTGCAAGATCTTCAACTTGATAAAGGCCTTTATGACCAAGCGTTCCTTTCGTATCAACAACACCCTATCGGATTTCAGCTTACTTCACAACGCAATTCCACAGGGTTCACCCCGGTCTGCTGTACTGTTAGAAAATACAATTATCCATATAAGCTGACGATGCACTAATTTTCAGCAAAAGTAAAGATACAAGTATCCTTAACAATACTTTTGTTAAGATACCCTATCACGCAGCTGTTTGATGTAGTATTGGCACATACCCAACAACACCTACTAAATGTATTATTGTTGGAGCGGGTCTGCAAGATATACCAATTAGAGTCGCTCAAGCTACTTACAAGCTCCTATCAAAGTTTCTTTGTTCCACCAACGAGATCTGCAGAAAGGACTACACTACATGGGGGGAAACATGTTGAAAAATAGAAAGTGATTTCCCTAATTCGCAGATGCATAAATTTTAGCAAACTCCACAATATCGTCACGCCCTATCGGTGGAATAACATCAGTTTATCGCCACCATGGATGCAGTGCAACGGGGTCATAAGTTAGCATCCCAATCTCCTTGTATTACCACCATACCTAGAGTACTGAATGATATTAGGCGGCAGATACGTGACATACTTAAACCTCAGAGATTGAGGAATGGCGTTCCTTCACCCATTGGTATAAATGGTCCAACTCCATTGAGGTACCAATGCGATACCTATATTCGTATGACCGTAGACACTGCAATATTTTAACTCGTCTTAGAATAGGGCACAGTGACCTAACACACAAGCACCTTCTCAAAGGAAAAAGTAAGCCAAACTGTTTGTACTGTGCAGGTAACTTCTCTATAAAACACATACTCGACGACTGCACATACCTTCTACCAATAAGAGCGGATCACCATCCCCACAACGGATAACAATTCAAATATTGGAGTTCTTAAGGAAAGGAAAACTTTTCAACCGCCTATAATTTGTTAAATATCGAGTTGAAGGCCCAGCAGCTACACTCTATATTTTTTGTTTACATTAGTTATTATAAAATAAAGTTTAAAGTTAAACGGGGTCCTCATACAAGAAATGTGTTTATAGTATGATACTTTATTATATTGCAAATTTTTTCACTTGCGGCATCTATGTGTGACTTGATCATTTATTCCATATATTTAAACAAAGGTGCGCCGAATTCTTTAGTGGTCATCTCTTTCATTTACAAATGGAGTAAAAGTATTGTTACTGAAACATACAGCAAAAAAATATACAATATGTACGGAACCCTCTATGTGTGGGTCCGAGTCACACTTGGCCAATTTTTTTTTAAGATATTCTGTTGAGAATCAAATTGAATAGTATTATTGAAATCAAGAGCTCTACTAAAATGTAATTCGTGCGGTGTAAGTTTTGTAGCTTAATGAATTGCATTACTTACCGTTATAAAAAGTCTAGCAAGGATGTTAACATGGTCACATGCTAAATTGTCAGATTTCCTTGTGTTTACAAAAATCCATAAAGATATTATAGGATAATTCTGCTCCTTCGTCAGAAATTTTTTTTTATGTATTCCGTGAATGGTCATGAAAAGCTTTAATGCACTTATAATTTTAAGACTATCCCTGGTGAGTAATGCGTGTCCTTACGAGAACTTAGAGAATTTATCAATAATTGTTAGTATTTGTTTATTATTATTAGAACATACGAGGGCTGCTTTTTTAAGTCTGGAGACAGACTTTATTGTTTTTCAAAATATTCCTCTTGATGCGATTGAACCAATTTTCGAAGCACTTTTTCCACTCGGAATGAGGTATCTCCAAAACATGTGTTTTGAACGCATC
>JBANCV010000643.1:3316-29993 GCA_037040105.1 Amiota albilabris | reverse complement strand
TCACACAAAGATGGCGGCACCAGAAAATGCCCTGCCAGAAAAGTTCGGAAACTTTTAACACACACCTTGTATATATTTAATATAGAATATGCAAGGATGAAAGCCCAATCTAGTTGTTGGTTTGATCGTGTTATAGTAGAAGCTTTCGCCTCCAGCAAAAGGAGCTTTGCAATTGCATGGGTTATGATTGCATTTATAGCTTTTTCTAGCTTATAATGGAACAAAACTTTCACTCAACTGCACCAGACACATTGATAGTCCTTGTGCATTAGTACAGACTCAAACCAAACCATAGTGTTGTATTTTCAATTCAACTTAATTTTATCTAGAAAATAAAAGCTGCGCACTTAATAAAATCTGATGTAAGAATTTTGCTGTGATTCATGTTGAAGTCTCTTAAATATTTTTAAGATTTTACATAAATTATTTTATGGAAAAAAATGATATTTCGAAACTAAAAGACAAAAAATTTTCTATAATTTGTTATTTCAAACTCATATTACTCATACGTAGGCGGATGCACAAATACCCCAGAGAATCGATTTATGCATATTGATGTTTTGTTTATATTTCAATTTAATTGTTTGTCACTTGAAAAACCTTTAAATAAATTTAGAACAAACAAAGAATTTCTTTCTCTTTATTTCTTTTCTAATTATATTATTGTTTTGCTTAAAAAATAAAAATAAAAATAAAATAAAAATAAACGAAACGAAAATATCAAAATATGTATATACAAAAAATAGAAATGCATTTCGCAAGTATTTTATCTTTCTCTACTGTCTGCCAGCAG
The DNA here is from genome assembly GCA_037040105.1 of Amiota albilabris. Classification (NCBI taxonomy): domain Eukaryota; kingdom Metazoa; phylum Arthropoda; class Insecta; order Diptera; family Drosophilidae; genus Amiota; species Amiota albilabris. The sequence goes on along the minus strand of JBANCV010000643.1, from coordinate 29,200 downwards.
ATGAAAATATACAGAAAACATACATACATTGTTCGAATGAGAGCCCTCAAAATACTAAAATAGACATCAATCAACAACAAAAAAAAAAAAAAATAAAAAAAAAATGTATAGAAAAATAACTTACAAGAAAGAAGAAAGAATACTTGGACAGGACTGAACTTTGAAAATATAATACTTCACTTTCGAGGAAGAATAGCAATGGGAAGCAAAATATATTGTGAATCTTTTATAATTTTTAAATCGAGTGTGAAGTCATTTAAATAAATGAAACAAAACATATTTTGCCATTGTTTTGTTTATTCAAATTATCAATAATCTTCAGTTTCATAACAAAAATGAAATCAACAAAAATATTAGTAAAAAGAGAACAAAAAACTAAAGGAGTCTCATTCGTTTATTCACAAGTGGACATTCTATGTCAGATGCGAAGGACACGAGTCTGATGTAAAGAATATACGAACTGGAGTTCCTCAAATCAATGTGTTGCGGCCCGTCAAAACGTTAGACCTTCCACTATGCGGACGATATTCCCCTTTTGGTGAGCAAAAGCAATTCAGCTGTCTCCTCAGCCTTCCTGCAATACAAGATGGTCCTCATGCCTGAAGAAGTAATATATCTACGTCAATGGAGCAAAATCCATATTCATTTATTTCACACTGAACCACTTGACATACCCCGCCTTTTTCATCAGCGTATCTGTCATTTTAAGAAACGCTACTGTGAAGTAACTGGGAATGACAATGATATTATGATATAAAAAAAAAAAAGCTGGACAAACAAAAATCAAAGCTCATCCTGATATACATATTAGCGGTTATTGTACAAAGCCATACTGAAAGCGGTATGGACTTATAGTATACAGCTTGGGGCACTGCCTCCAACTCAAACCCGGAAATTCTACAGAGGTTTCAACCCAACTTACTGCGGAGGATCGCAGGTGCACAGTGGTTTGTCTGGAACTCGGTAATATACCGCAGATCCCCATGATTAAAGAAGAAATCGTCAAGTACAGCAACAGACACTTAATTAGGTTGGAGGACCATGTAAATCACTTGGAAAATAGTGTCTTAGATAGCAGCATGGAAAGGCAACATTCCCTAGAACTACCATGCCACACCCTCAATGAGTGATCAACTAATTGAAACTTCTTAAAGTCATTTTACAACCAATGACAAAATTCGCTGGATATCAGACCGACCACGATTTATTCCTTATCCCATGTTTGATAGAACGTTTGGTCCAGAATAAGGACATTCGGATACCAAATATTGCTGGAAGGATTATCAAAAAGGAAGTCAATGGATCGATAGCTAGATTTAAGGTCGGCTTGGTCGCTAGTTTAAAACATATCGGTCCAATGAAGAGCATTGAATGCATTATAAAGAAGAAAGAATGTTAAAGTACACTTGAAACCAACATTCCAGTTGAAGAAATCTTTTTCCAGGTAGATAGAGATCCGAAGCACACTGCAAAGATGGTTAAAGCTTTGATTCAAAATTGAAATTTCCATGACCCATCATTAATTTGTGGGCTTTTGTATTTATATGAAAATACTCCAAAGAAATGAACTGATCTTTATGAAAGAGTGGAAAGAGAATGACAATTGAATCCAGGCATAATCATTCGTATGGGCGAATGAGTCCAGCTGCACTGTCACTAAGACACTCTGGCCTGCTAACAAGCGCAACGGACCTCCGAGCTCCTACACTTTAAAAACAAAAATTATTCGAATAATGACGAGTATTTATAAGGGTCACTGCAGGAATATGCTAATGGTCCAAAGGTAGAATATTTCAGATCAAGATTTCTGTCACAGCTATGAAAATGATTGAGAAAGAAGACTCCTAGCTGACTGTCCTACTCTCATTAGAAGACTATATTGTCTTCTCGGGAAACCGTTCTTTGGCGATTTCGGTTTGACAAAATTGCCATTAGGGGACTTGGCTCTGTTCGTGGATTCTGAAATCAACTAGATATACTATTATATTACCCTATCTCCTCTCCCATCTGTTTTTTGTTCCATGACCATGCATAAAAATAAGGCCGTAAGTCTTCTGGTGAATTTTAGAGCGGTTTTTGTAAGCTAACTTAACATAACCTAAAAGTCTCTGTAATTCCTATTGTTGTATGAACTTCATTCGACACATAACTAATTGACCAAATGTGAGAAAAAATTAATTTCTTTTCTGCAATATAAGTTTTTGCTTAAGATTTATTTAAATCTATTCCTTAGAAATTTGTGTCAAATCACTTTATTATTTCTTTTATTGAGTACACGAGACTCTTGGTAATTATTTCATAGAATTGTGAAAAACTTGTTAACTACAAGCACGCAAGTTCAACACTTTTGTCCAAATTCAATTATTATATATTCGTAACGGTAACCAAGAACCGATTAGTTAATAGCGATTAAAGATGGATATTGAGGTATATGAAGAAAATCGCCGTCAGAAGTGTTGCAATATCTTCGGCCCTTTTAAGACTGTCACAAATTTTGTCGGGAAGATGTGGGGGCGTTTAATCAACCCTAATGGTATGGCTTTGCCAATTGAAGACATCAGATCAGAACGAGGTCAGTTGGGACCATTGAATGAAGAAATCGCTCTGCGTTTAATGGTGAATTCAAGAAATTCAAATAATCCGAATTGTGAGGAGGAGTACGCAGATGAACTCTCTCTGCTGGACTCGTGGGAAGAAGAAACTTCTTATTTTACTTGGATTACTAATTGGTTTGGTTGTCTTCGCCAAACTACTAGGAATGACATCAATGATCTGAGAGAATTTGCAGTTCTTGCAAGACAAAGGATCGTGAATTCGATTACAATTATTAATGAAGAATCGGAACAAGGAGTTGAAGCAGTGCGTCGAGCAAATTCAAATGGTGATTCAGTATATCTGGAGAGGATTGCCAATATTCGTTACAATATCATCCACAATGGCGATTAATCTTAAAACTAAAGTGAATTATCTGATTCACTTATTTAATTTAATGTTCAGTTAAAGCGTACATAATAAACCTGAACAAATTTTACATATATATATTTTGTTGTCAGATAATTGAAAAAAAAATATAACGAACAGCAAAGCAATCAAAATATGAATTTTGTCTTTTTTTTTAACTTAGTAGTCTTTTGTTCATTAATCCTTTCATATTTTATTAGAAGTTCTATCTCTATAGACACACATAAGTAGAACTAAAAAATTATTGTACAGAAATAATATTAAATTTTTAGTTGTAGAAAAGTGCGTAAAAGAGTTATTTAACAATGAATAATGCTGAAAATAATTGGCAGTACAACGAAATCAAAGAGTTGGAAGAAACTAGTGTGAATCCCAAGATTCTTTTCTTTTGTGATTGTTATTTCAAAATGTACCAGTCAATGGGAGAAAACCAAGGTTCAGGAGCCATCTTTGTGAACGCCTATGACGACTGGAGTAAACTATCGATTGAGGACAAACTTGTCTACTTTCGCAAGGCGAAGCGCAATGGCTGGCGCTTGATATTGCAAGACTATGATAGGATTAACTATCAAAAAGAGTTGGAAAGCCTTTATATTTACTTGCATACAGGTAATTGAAGATTCTTAATTTATGTCATTCTAGCAAACAAAACTTAATATTATTTTGCAGAATGATATACTGCATATGTGTGGTATATCTGGTGCAGACAGGAGGGCCTGCTCCAGACTTAAGCAGATTTCAAGTACATTAAATATCATGAAGTCAAAAAGAAACAAAACTGTATAGCAAAGGTAAGATAACAACTGTATAACATTTTTCCCATGTCTTTCCATTAAATCAATGTCATTTCTATAGAGATTAGTTTAGAAATATTACTGTGGATTTGGAGAATTGTAGAAAATTAAGGATATCACAAGCTTAATTTCAATGGCCAAGAAGAGCATTGTTTACTACAATATATTGTTGGTTTTTCATTATCGAAATTTCAACTTGATTTTATTTGATTTAAAGATTAAATTTGGTATATATGGTGTGCATCAAGAGATAAAAATTAGAGATTGTGTAGATATGTATGAATTGTTTATTCTATTGATTAATTGAAAGAGTATTTTATTTTTTAAAAAGTGTAAATTATTTTATAAAAATGTATGATATATAAAATATGACAAGAAACAAAAAAAAAGTTGGAGGAGGAGGGAAAAAATAATAAAATAAAAACCATACAAAAAAATAAATCAAAAAAAAAATGTTTTTTTAGTTTGTAGTGCCTTCAAATTGCCTATTTCTTTTTGTTAAGCAGCGATTTCGCATTCCCATGGGTTGAGGATTGTTGATGTCAATGGAAATGTTAAGACCCCAATCAATTTGTCCTCCTGTTTGAATGCCGGTAATCAAAATGACTGCTCGAATAATTTATATGATATTATCTTTATTGGATTTTGTGTTGTCGCCCAGTTTAATCGCACCAATTGTGTCGCTCATAAGTTGCGCTTCCAGCTGTATGAAGTATGTATATGAAAGTGATTTATTGCAATTTGTGAACCAATTGGATTGAAATAATCGCTATATGTTGCAGGAAGCTTACTGCAATGTACCAGTGAAAACCGCATTAAAATCGGTTAAGGCATTTCTAAGAGTAGCATGTACAGACAGGAAAACGTTTACAATTTTATAAATTTATCAAAAATTTAATTTTTGCACTATTAAAACGCGCATGCTTTTACTGTACAATTTTTTGCCAAACAGTTTGTAAACCGACACAAATTTACAAAAAAGAACACACAATTATTACAATCAAATTTTTGCATCTTTTATTATGTAATCGATTTTATTTAGGAATTGGATTTGTCATGATTTATTTAAATATTTAAAGCAATTTCAAAGTTAATCATAGCAAACTAAACGACTTGTTTGACAGCGCTATGTAATTTGATGACCAAATAATTCTTCTATTGTTTTTTATACTCTTCAGGAGACACCTTAGGTCCCATAAAGTATATATAGTCTTGATCAGCGTTATGAGACGAGTTGATCTAGCCATGTTCGTCAGTCCGTCTGTATGTATGCAATCTAGTCCCTCACTTTTTGAGCTAGAAAGCTGAAATCTTATACGTAACTTTCTTTTAAATCGGATCACTAGGGGAGTACCTTCCATACAAACCCCCTTCTCAAATTCATGTTCCTCTTAGGCAAAAATTTTTTGTTTTTTGTTTCCTATCATCTTGAAATTTGGATACAATAAGTTTCTGATTCATATTCATTAACCTTGTAAATTTCAAGATCCTAGGATTATTGGATCGCATAGCTCCCACACAAAAAAAAACATTTTCTAGGGGATGTGTAAAACGTATTACATCTTCGGCACAGTCGAAAATACACTACTTTCCGTTTTTTTTTTTTTTTTTTTTTATTTCTTATGTCAAATATCAAATATGGAAATTTGTGTTCTTCCAAATAAAGTTACCCTGCACAAGATTCTTCAAATTTCCACGGAAGGGAAGTCAAAATTTGTCGATACTCAGTGAGTGAGCAGGTTAGAAAATCCAAAAAGTCATGAAATCATCATATAGAATCATCAAGCATAATCAGTAAAATTTAAAATATATTAAGAGAATTGATCAATAAGCATACGTGCTTAAGGACAGGTGTCTTTGCAGAAGGATGTTGAACATCGCATGACACCATACTAAATTTCAGACTGATTCATCAGTCTCATGTTACTAACACCATGTCAGGTTGGCAATCCAGTAAGGGGGAATAGTGTGAAAAGTATAAAAAGAGGGTCCCGTGCCTGTGGGAAGTTGGCATTACTGTCGTATACAACCAACTGTCACACTACACCATACTAAATTTCTAACCGATTCATTTGTTACTTTTTACTCGTCAGCCAGTTATATCACATGTATTTCGTGTTTCTCGATAAAATTGAATAAAAGTAAAATTGGATGCTGTCTATGTGGACTCTTTATTATCTGTGAAAACCGTAAGATATTGTTTCCCCTGCGTCATATTTATCAATGAAATCGTTGAAAACATTCACGACATGATTCTCGCTGATCGTCAAACGAAAATGCGTGAAGTAGCAGAAGCCACAGGCATATCGTACGGAATAACAATTAATATTTTACATGATAAGTTAAGCATAGATTATGTGTAGGCCCGATGTGTGTCGTGATTGTTAACCATGGACAACAAGCGGAAACGATTGTCAAAGTCATAGCAATGTTTGTCCAACTTTGATCCACTATTATCATATACATCAGAGACCATGCGACATGCAAAACAATGGATTTTCGTCGATAATATGTTTCGAAAAAGGCAAAGCCGATCAGGAAATGTTGAAGATATCATGGCCACCATTTCATGGGCTTTTTGCACCAAGGAAGAACAGTCACAGTGCAATACTACAAACATTTTTTGAACTGATCTGATACAAAATCAAAGGATAACGCTTCAAATTGCATGAACTATATTACAAATTGCTACTGCAACCATCATACTTGCCCGAAATGGCTTCCTTCGACATCTTTCTGTTCCCGAACATGAAAACGTAGCTCGGGGGAAAGAAATTTATCTCCAATGAATATGTAATCGTCGTGACAGAAGAGTATTTTGAAGAGTTTGACAAATCGTATTTTTTAGAGGGAAAACGATATAACAAAAACGTTGGGAAAAGTGTATTTTAAAAAACTTTTTGAAAAAATTTGCCTCTTCATTCCCAACACGGGTACTAATTATTATTATTTATTCACGCTCGTGTAACTTTTTGGGCTATATATATCTAATAAGAAATATTCAATCTATAAAAATCATCATGCATAATAAAAGAAAGAGAAAGTCGAAGGAATAAATTGAAATTTGCACAACAGTTTAAATATAGAAATTCAATCTATTGCAGATTAATTTTCCATCTAAAATCTACAATAAAAAACTAATACAATCATTTACTTATGATATGCAAACTGTATTTCAATTGAATGGAATGTTCAATTGATATTCAAAATTTGTTGAAAAAAAAAAAAAAATTTATATTAAAATAAGAAGAAAATCAATAAATTTAATAAAATCAGATTAAAGAGTATAACAACAACAACAATAGACAAACAAAAAAAGATGAAAAAGAAAATTATGAAAATTATAAAAATAAAAGAAATGTTAATGAAATTCAAAGTAAATTTATTTTTATGGAAACTTTTTCTTTCTGGTTTTTTGTTTTTGGAATTTTTTGTATTGTGTTAAGAAGCGTGAAATCTTTTTGGCTTTGAGGCAAATTTTCTGTGTGTTGCTGTTAAACAATTTTTCCAACAATTTTCCTATTTTTTCTTTACAGTTTTCATTTTCATTTTTCATTTTTCATTTCCATTTCCATTTCCTTTTTATTTGTTATTGTTTTTCGTTTCTTTTTAACATTCTTTTATTCATTTTTGTTGGTTTATTTTATTGTTAAGTGCAGCCAAAGGCTTTAAGGCAACACAGTTGCCTCATTTCTCATTTCTCAGTTCAGTTGTTGAAAACCATTAAGTGCCAGCAATGTGTGTGAGATGTTGCAACATATTTTTCCAACCATTGTTTGATGCCTCAAGGTGCAACAACATGGAGAATAAAGAATAGTTGAATGCCAGAATGGAAAAAGGAAAACATATACTTGCCACTTAGAAAGAGAAACACTAGAAATTGCCGCAAGTTGAAATCAACCAGAAATTAAAATAGATTAAATTAAGAATATAGAACAACAACGATATATAAAAATAGAAACCATAATAAAAATAAAGAGATATAGGAAACACTAAGTGAATAGAAAGTCAAGAAAGAAAGACATGAATGCACACTCACATTAAATGCAGACAAATTGACCCTAATTAGTTGCACTTGCCACATTTAACTTGACTTATGTACTCGTACGAGAAGCAACAGCAGCAAAATACAAAACTTGAAACTTCTCATGAAAACTGATTTTTCCTTTTACTATTTCTATTTTCTATTCCAACTTTTTCTTCTCTTCATTTCATTTCTCTTCTCTTCTCTTCTCCTTTCAATTCATTTCATTTCATTTCATTTCATAAGTTTCCTTAACTATATTGCCAATTAAATGAAGAGAAGAGAGCCAAGAGCAAAAAGAGAAAAATAGGAAAAACATTCAAAAAAAAAAAAAAAAAAACCCACAGCCACACATTAGATTCAAAGTAACGTTAGACTTTCTCATACAACATATGTATTGTATTGTATGTGAAGGCAGCATGTAGCATGTGGCAGATAATGAATTGGCATTAGATAAACAGTTGGCCAAAAGAAAGGCAAACAAAAATTAAATTCGAAAAAATGAAACTAAAACAACAAAAACCAAAACAAATGGCGCACGAAGATTTTGTTTGATTTTTCCTCTTTTCCTTTTCCTTTTTGCTGTAAAATTCACACAATATTTTCCCTTGGCTAAGCTAACTTTTGATTTTTGTTGGTGATTTTTATAATTTTTTTTTTTTTTTTGATGCCCTAAGCTCACATATGGTTGTACAAAATTGCATGTTTTACTATGTGAAGTAAAATGCTCCTTGATCGACATAAAACATAATATACCAAGTCATTTTTATTTTAAATTCATCCCAATCATCACCAGATTCGGTGGGGAAAACTTTTCTCAGTAGATAATGCAGAATAATAATTAGAATTATATAATTTCGAATAAAATGACACACATTTTTTTATTACTTATTTGGCAAAATAGGGGTTTAACGATCAGAGAGTAACAGAGTTTTTAAATTATGTGCAATTAATCTACTGGTCTGATTTTGAACTGCCTGCCGATAATGATGCTGTAAAATTTCGCTCCATAAATTGTTGACACAAGTTTAGTTTTCATCTTCCCCTGAAAGTGTATGGATTAATTCTATTTGGAACAATTTAGAAGAAATAAAGTGCCCACCGAGAGTGCATTTCCAAAATTGGTGGATAAATTGCATGACTCTGGGATGCTGTTTGATTCCAGTTTTTTGCCGCATACTCTTTCGATCGCTGTGTAGCATCAACATTTTGAGCACAATATTCAATAAGTGTGTGATTAATTTTTTTAGCGATGTCCATTGGCCTTTTTGTGGGGTGCATCAACAATCTCCAAATAATTGATACCTTGAAACAGAATATTGGCAACGAAATTGCCTAAATGGACTAGGAAGCAGTGGACAAAGTGCTTGAAAATTGGTGTTACAGGATGAACTACTACCGAGCCAGCCAATATTCATTTTTCATACCTAATCGGAAGAATCAATCTATCAAATAAAGTGAAATTCGTTGAACAAAAATACAATTTTTGTCCATTCAAATCATTTTGTATGAGGCCTGATAAGCCAAGTACTATTGCTGAAGATTTTTCAAATCAATATACACCAGTCTTAGTATACGGATTTTTGTGACTATTTTTCTCCGAAATGGCTGAACCAGTTTTGATAAATTTTCTTTTTGTTGTACTTACGGGGTAACGTAGATGGATCATAGCAATAGTTTAATCCTATAAGTGGCGCTGTTGTAGAGAACTGGACTAGCTTTTTCTACCAATTACCTGATTCAATTCGAAAGTATGCGTTGACATTGGACACCAGCATTGATGACAGTCACTTTCATACATTAGATCTACATGTTATTGATGTATTGCACATTAAGACTTTACTGACTTACCATATAATGCATATAGATAAGCTATCCAAAGCTATTCTAAGGGGAAACAGTATATAAATTGTCAATGGAATGTTACAATCAGCATAAACCTCTTTTATAAATCCCTGCTACCAAACTTAATTAACGTGAAATAACGATGATAATAAAAGTACACTTTCAGATTCACAACAAATATTTCAACCATCTATCTGTTCGCTATGCAACAGAAACAATTGGGGAACACTAATGCAGTTCATATCAAGAAGCCCGGTGTTAAATGAATTAAGGGGTCACATTTCAAGAAAGGTACAATTGAACAATATGAACAGATAACCGGTGACTATGAAATCAGTTGGATATCCTAGCAAGTTATATATGCACAACAATAAATTATAGAAAATTTCTAATATCAGAATTTAACTGACAACTAACATCTCTTGCTGATTAATCACTCCTCTTTCTTTTTTTTTCCAAAAATGTAGAAATTAACCTTATTTCATTTGTACCTTCATATGTACATAGAATGAGTATACATATATGCTTAAAATTAAAAATACTACTCCTAATACTACTACTACTACTACTACTACTTTTTTGTAATTGTAATTAACGAAATAAGTGTCCTTTTGGCAACAATGCCTGCTGGTTATCAAGCGAATGAAGACAATTTGTAGAAATTTCTCCTCAATCAGTCATTAATTCCGTTTTTAAAATTGCCCAGAAAATTTAATTATTCTGGGCCATTATTTTTATCATCGTCTATGTTTTTTTAATTCTTGATTAGTGGAAAAATTCTTCGAAGCAGATTCATTATTAATAGATTCTGAAGTTCCTTGATCTGCCGATTATTGGAATAGGAATCGTTATATTTACATTATTTCTAGCACACTATCAAGTTTATCCAAATGTCACCTATTTATAATAATTTGATGGAGAAAATACATTGTGGACATATAAAATCCAACTTTGAAGTACTTTAGCAGAATCAAATTTTGAAATCTTTCCTGGATTTCATTCTATTTCCATCAACAGTGAAAGAAAGCGATTTCGCAAGGTAAAGTAACTTACTGGCTAGTATCTTAGACAACAGTAGCGTTATGAAAACACTTAAATGATATCGTCCATAAGACTTACCGTTCAGGTTACCATTAACCTAACAGAGCTATTTCACTAATAGGCAATTCTTTATTAAATTAAACGGTATTCAATAGGCTATTAAATGCATTAGTGCTGGGGTACCGCAAGGATCGCTCTTAGGACTAATATTATATAATTTATACACTTATGATATTGAATTGCACTGTTTCTGTCTCTGCAGTTGATACTGTGCTTTAATGTGCTGCTTATGCACTGCACTGTTTTCTTTACAATGAGAAGAAATAGTGTATAGGTATACATATCTGCCTAATGAAAATTAACAATTCTGACATCGCTTGGATAAATAGTAGTATACTTATTAGTATATGATATCTTGGATTATATTAGCATAGCTAACTTACATTTAATGTACATATTGAAAAGAATTTGCTTTTCATGAAGTGTAAGGCAAAACGCTATTTATGGCATCAAATTTAAGTGCCCTTTGTCTAGCAATTTGCTAATAGAATTAGTATGGCAATAATACTATAAAATTCTACTGACTGTTCTCTTTTTGAAAACATCTCCACAAACATATCATTCATTTGTTTACTCGCTATTGATATATTTAGTCACAGAGTAAAAGAAAAATTTCCATAAAATGGCAACAGTAGCAGGAAAAATGTTGATACAAAACAGCATCCTTCTTAAAACTATGCCTATGGATATATTTAAGTAAGTATCACTATTCATTTGAAAAAATACAACAATAACAACCACAACACTTGAACAATGAAACACACTGTCTATCTCTGGCACCGTTCTCAGTGAGTTCGATTTTGAATCCAATGAGTGGCTTTTACGTGATGCGTGCACAAACTACAAAAAGACAAACATTTCAAAATGAATGCAATTTTCTTAGATGAAAGTACTCAGTATGGGTTAGGTGAACGGTATTATAAGGCAGTGCCAATGAATATAGAATACCATAAGCCAATATTACTAAATCTATATAACTAACTGACGAAGCAAAACAGGTCAGATGTTACTAATTACTAATAACTAACATACACATATGTATGTATGTGTACATCCCACACAAATATTGATTCTGCAGAAACTGATAATTGTTCTTTTCTCAAGATAGTCAACAAATAAATTTCCTGATATATTTTCACATGTGTATATCGTTTGAAGATTACTTATTGAGTGATGTGAAACAACATTTCTTAAACATATTCGAAAGCCAACATTGTGTACGCGCAATATTTTTCTTATTAAATAGTGCTTATTTTAAATGTTCTCGTTTGTCCTTGACTTTTTCTTATAATCATCTTAGCTTCCTTTTGATGCTGTGCATTGATGTTTCTTGCTCTTTTGTACATCTTAAGATCCTTATGATACTTTAATGTAATCTCTTGTTAGCTCTTGCTAATATATTTCATATTTCTTTGATGCCCGGAAAGATTACTTCGGGGGAGTGAGTTAAAAGCATTTGTGCACTCTGTTGAAGTTTTCGCAGCTTAATTTTTTTATTGCAGAAAAATGATTCTCTATTCAGGGCAATAATGTCATAAGCATCATCCTCTTTTGTTTGAAAAGCGAAAACTGACACTTGTTCATTTGCACCTTTATATAATTTCTTGTTTATTTTATTTTTTCTTTGCATTTTCAGTTATTCACTGCCAAGAGTTTTATTTTAAGGATGTCGAATTGAAAATTCATATACAAAAAATATGAATTTACATTATAAGTATCAAAGAAGCTAAACTAATGCTATGCAATTAGTTATGTCACTAGAGGTGCCTTTTATCAAGCTTCCGACATCAAGCTTCATTAGTTTTAGTGTAACAGTTCTCGTCCCTTACGACACAGTTTGAGAGATGCCTCTTGTCTTGTATACTGTGCTTGTTCTCTTCCTAAGTCTGATAATCTTGTATTTTATTATGTCAATAATTACTGTGCTTTGCTTACTAAATACTTATCTTATAATAGGCTTGGATTTGCATTGTAACTGAGTTTCACTTGCTTAACAAGCGCCGACAAGATCGCTCGCAAGTTAAATCGATTATCTTATGAACATTATAATCACATGCAATGCAGACACTGATCAGACCAGATCAGATCAGGCGCAAGCCATTGCAACCTACACTTGACTATCAAAAGAATCAAGTAAAGTCGAAATTAATCAATTGTGAATTGACTACAAACGACATCGGACAAAAATCACCTTACTCCCTCTACAATTTTCTAATCCTCAAACTGGCAACACTTATGATTGCAAAAAGAAATAATGGTGATAAACTGTACTCAGGATTATAATTCATATAAATTACTTCATCCCAATGAAAAGAAAAAAAGAACATATGTATTTAACTTAGAGTAGTATAAATTAGTCAAAATATGCAACGGATGAAAAAAATAGTTTGGCGGCGCTAAACTCCGAAACCGTTTGACCAATCATCATGAAATTTGGCATTCCATATCCATTTTTTCATGGATAAGGTTTTTATGCTTACTACTTTGTTTTAACTCATCACTAGATGACGCTGCAGACATTACCTTCCACACCGTTGAAACGATGAAATACTTCTACTATTTCTAGACTTTGATTTATACGCTTTCATATTGACAACTAGACAAGAAAAATGACTATATAAGTCACGCACTATCATCATGTCGGTGGTATAACAACGCGCTCCGCTACTGCGTATCCAATAGTCGATATCATCAGACTACAGATTTCCTATTTGCTATTTTTGATATACATTTACAAAATTTTCTCGTTTCTTTTTTATTGCAATATTGAAGTTGTGAGCAATTTCATCTTAGAAATTTATTAGTTCATCTCTTTCGTTTGTTTGTTTTTCAGTCTTGCTTTCCTTTAGACGATTTAGGGCTTGGCATCAAATATATTATATGCATATACACACATACACATAAGTATGTGCACATGTAGATACAAACATCCATGAAATACAAAATCTTTGTGGAAATAAAATCTTTAAAATGTCCCTTTGTATTTGCATTTTGAAGGAATTGTGCCAAAAATTTTAGTTTTTCCAAAAGTACAATATTTCTACATTTACATATGCAGAATATATACATAAACGCATACAAGTTTAACAATTTTATTGACTTTGTGCAAAAGATATTCTTCACTTTTAATTATTATACTTTGAAAATTTTCAAAATACCTATAACATTTGTCTAAATCTCATTTCATTTTGGTTTCCTTTAGGAAACAAAATAGTTTTCATTTAAGAAAAGTTCATAAATGACCAATGGCAACTCAAATGGGATTTTGCCTTTGTATAACTTAATCACATACTCCTACTTAAGATATATTATTATCTTTGAATGTATAACAAAGAAATATAGAAAAAAAAAAAAAGAATTATTGGCATTACTTGAACGAAAACCAAATGAAATAATTTTACAAAATCTCAAAAGCATTTGAGAATAATTGAAATATTCTCATGATGATGGAATTCCTAAATAGGTGCTGTGACTCGAACAAACGAAGCGCACTAAGCTTAAAATAATCAAAATTGATTCATGTAATCACCAAACGAAGCGATGAAGAAGCTACTACATATCTTGAAATATTCCATGCCTGAACCAAGCGCTAGAACATATCCAATAATGCCACCAATGCACTTTTACTTTAAGAAAAGATGTTTGTCCAGTTGTAAACTACACTCATTCCTTTGACGGAGCCAATTCGATATATCGGTCTGATCTTAGACAAACACCGTCAATGGCATGCACATACAAAGATGGTTACAGCGCACTGGCTAAGCTGGCTCCTCCACTCTTCGAATGAATTAACATAAATCAATAAAAGGTTAATACATGTAGTGTCACCACTATGACGATACGCCATACAAATCTATGTAACTACTACCTCCTCTACAACAAAACCACATTACAAGCGTTCCAGAAAAAATCACTTCGAAGATTTCCCCTTGATTTGTACGAAACATTACCCTTCATAAGGACCTTAAGATTTCGCTGGTAATGAAGGTAATTCAACTACATAGCAGCTGTTACCATGCAAAATTCCTGACTCACTCAAATTCTTTGGCATCCGCCCTGATCCGATGCTCAACAAAAAAACGTAGACTGAATAGTCTAGACACGCAAAGCTCCCCATCCACTAAGGAGGAGCCTTCTCAGCAAATCAGACTAAGGGATAATTCACCTCATTATTATTATTAATCGATATATGTTTTGATCATCTTACTGGTCAGAGATCAAGTCTCACTTATCACATTTTTTATTGTTTTGTTCCCTGTTTTCTGACATAAAAGATGGCAGCAAGGCCAAATTAATGTATCTAAAGACATTTAAAAACACAAAACAAAACAATTAAAAATGAAATCGTTGCGTTGATTATTATTTTTATTATTATTTTTTCAGTTTTTGTTGTATGAAATTCATCAAAACAGTTTTCTTATGATATGAATGGCACAAGAATTGGAAACATAAAAAAACAAATCCCCCTATTTTTTACATCAAATTAGCCTAATTGAAGCCACAGGCTTAGAATAATAAGAAGGCAATTTGCCAAATGTAAATAAATAGTTGAGAGAAATAACAAATGAAAAACTCTGAGGGAATTCACTAAATATTGTAATGAAATATTTAAAAAGGAAAAACTTAAAAAAATATCCAAATAAATCAGGGGAAAATTACTTATTATGTATTAATATTCGTCATCTGCAGATTTGTTATTATGGATGACACTTGAATCCATTACAAGACACCAAATATCAAGGAACACTCATAGAAGTGGATTTCTCCGGGTGACATTGATTTGAGGCAAAAACTATATTTGGCGAAGAAGAAAATGCTCTTCCAACATGATAATGCATGATGGGCTAAGAACTGCGACCTTCAGTAATGCAACGAGTGGTGAAACATAGATATTGATATAGTTAACAATATAAAGATGGACTTAGAAATGGAACTAGAGATGAACATAGAGATGGACCTAGAGATGGAACTAGTGATGAAACTGGAGATGAAACTAGTGATGAAACTAGTGATGAAACTGGAGATGAAACTGGAGATGGAAGTAGTTATCGAACTAGTAATGCAGCCAGTGATGAAACATAAATATTCATATAGTTAACTAATCTAGAGATGAACCTAGACATGGATCTAGAGATCGACTTAGAGATGGAACTAGTGATGAAACTGGAGTTGGAAGTAGGCACTGACTGTAGCTCAAAAAGCGAAACTTTGGATCTTTATTGCAATGGAGCAGACAGCGCATAAGGCACACCAAGCGGATGACCATAATAAATAAGAAAGTAAAAATAAAAATTGAGGGAAAATACATACATACTATATATGTATTTACTGTGATATTGTTCTAGATCTTGATTGCTGCCTGGATTTGATTTGATTTGATTTGGTTGATAACATAAATTGCCTTAGTAATTCTTGTAATATTCTAAAACTTGGTTTCATTACTCTTATTCATTCGACATAATACGCAATACTTAATTATAATGATGCATATCTCGATGTTTTTACATTTCCTGCACTAGACTAGTTGACACACAGATAAAATCATAACTTTCGAACATAAAAAATATATTCAACTCAAATTGTAAAAAATACTTGAAATTACAAAATACAAAAACAATCAAACAAAAAAGCGAAATCGTCTTTCGGCCCATATTCTGTCTTTTTGTTTGAGTTTTTATGGGCACCCATTGTAAGTATTTTATTTTTTATTTGTTGTTCCTTTTGTCATTATTTTTGTTGTTATTGTTATTGCTGTCAATCGTCACTTTTACAACTGCAACTGAACAACTGCAAGTAGCAGCAATTTATCATTTTTATATCATTTTAGTTTTTCTTTATTTTTTTCCATGCATTTTACAAGACACAAATCTAAATGGTACATTAAATTTCCAATGAAGTTTGTAAGACAACGAAAATATTGTTATCATTGATTATTAAATATCCAATCTTAGTATGTCTCTTTCAGTCAGTCAGTCAATTCATTTCTCTCAATTTCTATGATTTCCAAAGATATGAAACTGAAATTTTATAAAATATTTGCTTGACTAAATATTCTGTACAATAAGTTTACACATTTCCTTGGGAAAGAGAAACTTTTCTTTACAGAAAATGATATAAAAATATGAAATTTATTATAACAAAAAGATTAATCAAAAAAATTAACTAAAGTCATGAAAAAAAAATGATGCAAAAATTAAATTTGAATAAATAAATTCTATCATTTTTTGTAAACTATAGTATATTTATAGATCTTAGGTAACGGCTCATTCGCTCGGAGGTTAATGCACCAAGCTTATATCCTAGAGTTGCGTGTTCGACTCCCGTTTAAAGTTTGGTCCTGCACTTACCTAACACTTTCCCCTATCCTTCTTAACATTTTCCCGGAGGTAAAGGCCTCTGTTGCTATTGCTCATAAATATAATTATAATTCTAGTTCTTATAAATAGAAAAAAAAAAAATAATAATAATAATAATTGAAAATCTAAGGAGAAAACCAATAAATTGCTTATTACTATTGTGCATTATTATATATGGAAATCAATTTTACCTAAAACATAAGTACTTAAAAATCGTTGAAACTGAAGGAATAGATGTTTTGTATTCCGTTTTCATTTAAAAAATTTTTTTTTTTTTTTATCTGGAAAATTTACTTCGCCAACGCCATAATGGCCAACTTGGCAAAGAAAAATATTTATTCAAATTTTATTTTGCTCTGATACACACACACACACACACACACATTCAAATGCACAATTGTAGGTACACATTCATATATATAGATACTTACATATAAATATCTTTATATGAGTAAACAAACATTTGAATGTCTATTTGCAGTCACTTTTATGTGATTACCTGCAGTTTTTGTGTTGTTTTCGAGTTCGTTTGAATAAAACGATTAAATGCCATTAATCTATCAATAAAACAAGTACTTCATACGAATATAAAAACCAGAAAAATAAGTATCTTCGACTATGACGAAGTTGAAGTACTCTTCACGCATGCCCTGGAAAATATTTTTTGTATGGAATCTATGCAATCCAGTAGTCCTACGATCTTGAAATTTACATGGTTGATGAATATGAATCAGAAAATTATTGTGTTCAAATTTCAAGGTGATAGAATAAAAAACAAAAAAGTTTTTCTAATAATAATTAGTAGGGGGCTTGTATGGGAGGTACCCCCTCTAGTGGTCTGATTCTGCTGATTCCGACCAATGAATAGCGTATGGCAAAGAGAAGGCTTCGTGCTTTCAGCTCTCTAGCTTAAAAACTGAAGGACTAGTTTGCATACATACAGGCAAACAGACGAACGGACAGACGAACATGACTAGATCAACTCACCTTGTCGCGCTGATTAAGAATCTATATACTTTATGGGGTTTACGATGACAAACTTCATGACAAGCTCATAATATTATGCACTGTGTGATTAGTATAAGAAGATTAGAATGAAACTTTAATACCATTCACATCCACGGAAATTGTCTTGTAAAAAACTTGACCACATACCATACAGAAAATGTGCAATAGTTATAAAAGCAGTTGCATTATACTTATTAAAAATTTATTTCCTTAGTTCCGATTATACTTAATATGTAGTACAATATGTCATTAGTTGCCGATGGTAACTATGTTTTAAGTCAACATATGTATGTGCAAGATCACATCGTAGCATATACCTGAATTTCAATTGATTTCTACAATTCGCGTGTGCATTCATGCAACTTGTATTTGCATTCAGAAACTCGTATATGGATTGATTTAACTTGTGTGTCGATTCTTTCCACTCAAGGTTGAAGGTAGTTAAGCGTAATACACACATGGAATTTTGCATCATTGCAAATATGGAATTGTCAGTTTGTATGAGTTCTGGTGAAGTAGAACTTTCAAGAAAATATCATCAACAATGGTCGCGCAACATGTGGCCCTGAATTGTCATTAAAAAGCAAACTTAATCCTCATGCAAGGGCATTTTCTAGTGTATAGTTTCGCTGGACAAAAATTGAGAGTGAAACAAGAAAAAATCGTCGTATTTTTTCGATTCTGCATATCATGAACCGCTTTAGATAGACACTTCATATTTACACAGAACATTTAGTAGAACGTTTGAATAGTTTGAACTTATACTTAAGATTTAAAAAGTAAAAAAATAGAAAGCAAATGCAACAAAAATCAAGTCAATATATTTTTTTTTTCCATATTGTTTTCGATTGATTGATTTGGTTTTGCTACAATTATTATTTCACTATTCACGGAACTCCAATTTAAACCTATTATAATCTAATCGACAATATTAAAAATCTATACATATTTGATGGTTCAAAAACTGTGCAAGTGTTTTGCATGCGCATACAAATTAATAAACAAATATATAGATGCTTCTCCGTCGGACTAATCAATTCCATTGAGAAACACTTATATGAAAACATTAATATTAAAATAAACTTGAGCAGAGCTTAAACATTTCCTTCTCTTCTCTTCATTTTATACTTTATTGAATTGAATTAAAAGAATTTCGATTTGAAAAATATATATATAACCTTGAAATTGTCCAACAGAAATAAAAAAATGTGGAATTTTATAATAAAATTCTGAACAAAGAAGTCATCATACGTATAATAATAAATAAATAATTTATTTACAATACTTTTGGTGTGTGGATGGTGAACGGTGATAGTGAGATTTTTGTCATACCTTTTTTGAGCGAATCACAACGGTAACGGAAACGGAAATGTATGCAGCTTCAACTCTCAGTCGCAAAATGACGTGCGTAGTATCACTTGAATGTCAAATGGAACTGAGTGACGAGTTTCCTCTTTGTGTTTTTACTGATAAATGTTTTACCATTCACAATACACACAAATACAGTGTATGTCGTATTGATAATTGTTGTCTTCTCTTCGTGTTTATTCAAATTTTCAGGTTTTTATCACGCATACGGCATAACTTCCCTTTTGTCTGTGTAAAGCAAAACGTGCGCATTCAGCATTTGTCCATTACAATCCTTAAGTACATACAAATAGAAAATACTCGGAACAGTTATGATCGATGTTTTCGAAAGGCTTCCTCAGCTATTATGGCACTATATTTTAATCCTGGCACATTGTTGCATAGCAAAAGAATTCAATTGAATCAAAGTGCGTTTTTTTTTTTTTTTTTTTTTTTTTTTTCTATTTGATATTCAATTGTTTCATTGACATTGAAACTTTAAAAAGAAAAATGCAAAAAAACAAAAAACAAAAAACAAAAAAACAAGAAACACTGATTAAATGAATACAAAAATTTTTTATTTTTTTAGATTCTTTTACACACTCACACTTAGATACATACAATTTTTTGTTTCTGTTTCTATAAGACAATAAATGCGTGAACTAGGTGTATGGATGTCGAATCAGGACACTTCTATGAGCCACAGACAGCAATGATACACGATAATTGCAACAACGACTGTATGACTATAAGAAGCACGACAATAACGATAATGCCAACGACTGACTATAGCGACAACACAGATGTGTGAACGAACTGCTTTGGTGTAAGGACCAAAGTAAAATGGCACTGGTGAACGAGCAAACGAAGCCATGTGGCAAGGCACCACAACAGAATAGAACGCCAACAAAATATGGTAGCAAATACAGTAGCAGCAACAGCAGTGACAGCAACAGTAGCAGTGGCAACAGTAGCAGTGATAGCAACAACAACAATAACAGGATTGAATAGCAAGAGTAAAAGAAACCAAAAGAGGAAGCAAATGAAGCAAAATAAAAAATAATAAAACAACAAGTACTACACAATACTGTTGCTGTTGTCTCTATATACTCTGATTTAGGTATAATGGACTTTATAATACGCTATGATAATAAATATAGTAGAAGAAGAACTTAAAGAACTTAATCTATACGCATATAAATACAATCGTGACCTTGTACTTGGTTTGTGATTTCAATGTGATTTGTTATTTCATTATTGAAATGAAATCTTCTAAGATTTCAATCAACCCTCATATTTGTATGCAGTCTTGCTTCCCATTGCTCGTCGTCTGGTTTTGATTAAAAACTATATCATTTATATATTGTAATTTAGATCGTTTTTGCATTTTACAAATATTTAATCTACTCCAAAGAAGCAAATTCTTAAATTATTGTATCAAATCTGAAGCTTCGAAAACTTCTTGTAATACTGTGAATCATAATCCTCCACAAACTCCTACCTTATAATGGAATAATGCATATCTCAGCAACCTCCACACAGGACACAAATGAAACGAAATTAATTAAAAAACAAAAACTGACTATCTGACTAGGCTTGAAGCTAAACATTCTCCATCTATTTTTTGATCTAATCAAAGGCCTCTTAGTGAAAACCAAAGACTAAAAGTAAGTAAAATGTTTCTTTAAACTCGAGCTGGGTTCTTTTTCAAGGTATCTACTCAGGATTCTAGACACTGATTGACAAAGATTTAGAGAACTGAACATACAGAACAGATAAGTACATATTTTTTATACATTTTCTATAATGGCTAGGAAAACAATATCCATGTCAGGGACAATAATAATTGCACTATCGAAGATATGACGTAGAAGAATAATAATGCTAACCAGATAATTAAATGCATTATATCAGCGTTCATTTGAATCCAGCAATGAATATTTGAACAGTTTACAGTTTTTTCTATAATCATATTAACATAATTAGTTGGTTTTTTTTTTTAACAAAAATTGCCTTTGATTAATGAATGAATTCAAAAAAGTAAAAGGTTAATTTTAATACTTTTCACGCGTCCCCTACATAATGTTTTTGGGTATGGTCCCATGACTTAGCATACAGTATTGATTTCACTTATGCTTGTAAGAGAGCTATGCGATCTAGTAATTCGAGGAAATTGATTGATAAATATACTTCAGGCATCTTTAATATCTAAATTTCAGTTCGATAACTCAAGTAGAAAAAAAGTTTTTCTAATAACAACTTGATTTTGAATTTGAATTTGTATGGGAGGCATCCCTTTTAAAGGTCCGATTTGGCTGATTCCAGCTAATGGACAGTATCTGGTTAGAAAAAAAAACTTTGTGCAAAATTTCAGCTCTCTAGCTCAAAAACTGAGGGACCAGTTTGCATACACATGGACAGAATTGCAGACGGACATGGCAAAACCCACTCATCTGATGAAGTTATACAAAACATATTTATTTTATGGGGTCTCCTATGTTTCCTTCTTCCTTTTGTTACAAACTTAATGACAAAGGAATTTTCTTTGAAATCATCCCAAATGCCTAGTGGTATAATTATAATTATAAGTATTTTTAGCGCCTTGAAATCATCGTTGGTGTCGAAAAATCATTTCATTATTTGGTATTAAATAAAAACTAAACTATTTTAAAAATATAATCAATCAATTAATTTTTAAAAAATTCTTTTATTTTTACCTTCGATCCGATATTGATTTGCAATAATATATTGTAAAATATTTTCCTACGATATGTTTGCTATGATAAGGCCATTGTAACTACATCATTTGCAACATTTATGAAATCATTCATTTTCTGTTTGAAAGCTTGACAATGCAGCCAGAGACATATTACTCTCGTCATCATTTGCAAAGCCTGTTTTTATTTTTAAACAATTTCAGCTTCCACATCTTTCCAAGCTTCTCTTCTCTCATGTCATTGAATAATAAAATTGACATTGATACGTTTTCTTCTTCGGTATGTAGGACAGGTGTCAGTCAATTAACACCACTATATTTCTCTTTTCATAATTATATTTACTATTTAGTTTCGTAAGGCAAAAACCCACAGTTTCCAAAGAAATTTGCTTTCCACTATAACAGTTATTCCAATACACACAGAGTACATAGCATTTGAATAAATCCATTACCGAGTGGCTCAAATATATGAAAACATTGAAAAAAACAAAACTTCATTCTAGAGAATGCTTTACTATTGGGTAGTGTGCATATCCATGGCATATGCAAAACATTCAGAGGTGTCGATAATGAATAGAGGTTTATAGAAATAAAGAAAATTCAATCAGAAATTTAAAAAATTGTACATCGAATTATAAAATAATTTAATTTTACAATTTCTATTTAAACTAAAATATACAATTTCTCTAGTTGATCTATGAGATAAATATTGTGGAAGGTATGAAGGAAATCATTTAATTTTATGAAAATCATCATCATCATCGAATGCCTTCAAGGACACACTCATAAGTAGTTATTACCTACTTGATAAGTATAGGGTATACCATAGTATTATCATTTATGAAGTGCATCACTGCGCGTGTTTAGTTTTAACCATAAATTGCTTTCACTTGCTTGTTTGTTCAGTGAAAGTAGTGATAAGTGGCATCATTGAAATGTAAGAAAGAGAAGAAAAGCTCAACATTTCAATAAACTCAGCATGCAACAAAGCAAATCAGAAAGTGTTTTTGTTTTTCTTATACTACTTATATCAAATGAACATATAAGCATAAGCAATAAATAGACAAGTAGATAGAAGGATAGATAGATAGATAAACATGCAGGTAGACAAACAAACTGTCACATACATACTATGTATCCTGTTGATTTTTGAGATGATCAAATGATCATGATTTTTTTTTTTTTTACTTTAATATATATTAAAATTTAAGAATTTTCCCAATTTATTATATAAGAATTTATTATAATTATCTTTCACTTCAACAATTTTCTACTGTTAACAATTTAACAGAGAAAGGACACTCAATGTTAATAAAATATATGTATGTGTACAATAGAAGTAAAGTAACCCATAAGTATAAGTGGTTTTGAGATGACAATGAATCTGCATTTGCATACAATAGTAGATAGAACCCAACATACATTTAACTAAATGCATTTTTGCTACTTGTATAATTCAACATCAACTCTTTGTTGAAATATTCATTATTTTCCCAATACTGTATTGCTATCTAGAACTTATTTTTTTAATACATTCATCCATATCAGTGTTTTACTCGTACAATATTTAATTGTGAATCATATGCAATGAAAACTATTTTCATAATTTGCTTCAGTTTTCACATTTTAATATTTAATTGTGAATCATATGCAATGAAAACTATTTTCATAATTTGCTTCAGTTTTCACATTTTTGTGGCAAACCAACCTTAAATTTAATTCCACTTCGTTCGGAAATAAGAAACTTTTAATGATAATTTTTATGGGTCAAACATTAATACAACTTTTAGTTTAAATTCATTTTAATATTTCGAATTGCATTGAATTCAACTTTCTGCAGTAGAGGGTTAAATCCCCCTTTGTGATGTGCTCCAGCATAATAGCATAAGCGTAAAACCGTTCGTTGCCATAGCTTTACATGTAAGTTACTCGCAATTAAAAATTAAATATTGCGAGTTTATTTCATTTAATAATAATAATAATAATAATAATAATAATAATAATAATAATAATAATAATAATAGACCACACTTCATATTTTAAAAATGAAAATTTGTTTTTAATTTCACCCACTTTTATTGCAAATTTAATCTTATTCTTTCTTCTATGGTATTTCACGTAAAATATGTCACATTTTAATCAATCATAATTAACATTATATTGCAATTCATCTCATCAAGATTTAAATAAAAGTGCAGAGTTCGCTTAAAGTCTTGCTTCCCATTGCTCGACTGTTTTCCACTCATATTTTTATAATTTCAAAATTGGATGAAGGAAGATTTCCACTGAGCAATTCAAATCTTAATGGATAGACTTAGATTCGGTGCCTTCAGTTTGGAATCAGTTATGGAAAAGCCTTTTATCCTTTTATTTTGTTGATCTTATAATTTAAGCAAAAATAACACAACTAAGCTGATTGTACATATGTATTATATGGTTCCATCTAGCAACACTATAACTTTGACAGGAAACATAAGATCGACCACGCTTTTGATGTTTCTAGTTTTAAGAGATTTTTTCTTATGGAACTGTACACACGAATTGAACGCAATGAAATTGTTCAGCTGTACAATCAAAATAACTTATCAATTGTGAAAACTCAACTTGCATGGACAAATAAAGTAAAAAGTGCGCCGTCGTGAGCATCAAGTACACATCGTTCTGCGCAATCAGGCATCCCTCTGACCAGTCTACGGCAGATAATTCGCTGTAATGTCGACAATGGGAAATCACAATAACTAGAAATCTGGAGCGTTATTGGCTTATGATAACCAATTTTTGATGCCGATATTAAAAAAAAATGCCATGGAGCACTACTGCTTTCACCAAGATGGCGCACCACCTCACACAACATGTGCCACAAAGGTGTTTTTGAAGCATTGGTCCACTGATACAATTGGATTTTTTTTGGCTTGTTGTCGCTTTCAGCTGATTTGGCAAATGAAATGGAAAATGCAGAAAAACGAGCCCATTAAGCCATTCTAGACCAGAGTGCCCATTTGTGCGATATCATGTTCAAAAAGTAATATAATCAAATTTCCCTAAACCAAATTAAATAATCTCTTATTTGTGTTTCTTTCATGTCTTTTTCTTTTCAATAAATGAGTCCACCTAATATGGCCCTCTACATAGGCAATCAATTATTCATTAAGGAGATATTCTATTACAGTGTCGGTCATTATCCAAATCTATCATATAGAGTATAGTATAGTATACAACTATTAGAATTCAGGGAAGATGAAAATATCTCAGATAATGTTCAGAGAAAAACCAACTTTTGTAATCATAAAGAAATCTAAAACATAAGAATCGTAACCACATTACAATAGAATTATGTATTATAGAAATTGAATTGATAAGAATTGATTTAATCCTTGTTCCTAATAAATCTTATAACGAAAGAACTTTATAATTTCAAATATAAATGGCAACTTTGATTGACTGACTACATGATTACTAAAATGAAATATTGATAAATAATTGTTGTTTGACAAATGTATGTGTTTTCATTTTTAATAAATTCTAAATAGTCGCAAATGTAATTCTCTTCACAAATGGAAATGAATTTCTAATTGACTGAATGGTCTGCATTCTTCTTTCCTCTGTTTTTTTTTTTTTTTTTTTTTTTTTTTTTTTTTTTTTACCTTGAAAAAAGTGACCTGAGGCACGGCCCTGCTATTTCTTGTAAAAACCTTTTAACCCTTGATTTGACCGAGGTATTTGTCAACCGTA
>JBANCV010000642.1:0-30032 GCA_037040105.1 Amiota albilabris | reverse complement strand
GTCTCTCGGCTTCAACTCATATGGGACCCAATTTCCTTGCTTTTGGATCATTCCCAATTGTTGTAAACGATGGGAAACGGCTTGGCGTGTTCCTCCCAATGATTTGGCAAGCTCTTCTTGCGTTTGACATGAGTTGAGTCGTTGGGCTGCAGCTGCACTTTTCTTCAAATTAAAGAAATAAACGAAAACTTCCAGCAAATGTTGTTTTGTTGGTACGAAATTAGACATATGTTGTTTACAATTCAAGCAAATGTTACATACTGGAAATTGAAGCATTATTAATTTGTGCTTCCCATATTTTATATCTAGTCGATTAACTTAACATCTGTTACATTAATAAATTGATTGAACGCATCCTTTTTATACACTAATAATTTTTATGCAAACGTTTTCAGCCATCGAGTCTGCATTTCGCATTTGCTTCTGGAACTCTTTCGTAACTAGGATATATAACGCAATTTTGTTTTTTATTTAAGAGTCGAATACTGTTTTATTGGTTGTTTTTAGAGAATTCTCTAACAAAAATGCAAAGACTTTGTCTGGAGGGATTGGTATCGGCTCCCTCGAAGTATCTTTCTTTTTTTTTAATTTTTAAGTTTTCCCACAAAACATTTCCGGTTTTTTTATCTTTTCAGAAAACAACAGCTGCATGCATTATGATCTTGTTCCGAGGACAGTGCGGTAGCCATTTTCCTCTTTAAACACATATTGCCTTCGCTATATTTTGTTTTCCAATAAATCTGTTTCATTTAAAGATTTTTGGTCAAAGACATTTTTGGTGTTAATTTTTAAATCTTGTAATATTCCTGCCGCATTTTGGCAATTATTTATTTATATACTTAGTAAAAGCAGCTATTATTATTGTGTACTTCTTGTTTCTTACTTTGATTGATATTTGTATCAATTTTTTGCAAAATCCTGTCTGAAATGGCATCATTTTTGAGTTCATTCTTGATCCACACATCAATCATATGAGCGTGACTGAATTCTAGGTTAACTATAAAAAAATTTTTTTTTCGAAAAGGAACAAAAAATTTTACTACCATCGAATTCTATACATATTAGTGATCAAATATCAATTAGTACTTCTGAGGACGTGCTTTTACTCCTCGAAGCAAATGCTTTTTTTATGTTAATGTTGACAACAACACACAAAACATAAACTTCGGCTAATGTTTTATAGTCTACATACCTTAAGCTATGCTTTCCACCACAAACGTCTAACAACTCAGATATTTAAGTAATTTATACTCGTACTGCAGCAAAATAGCACGTGGCATCAACAAAACAACAAAGTTATGATTTTGAGGGCTGCAGAAAAAATAATTGACTATGTGAATTGGATACCTTTTGGTATGCTCTTTTAGGCCAAACAAACTCATTTCCAAAAATAAATATAAATAAAATTAATTTATGCTAAAATTTTGGCAATTGAAGGACGAAATGCGGCAACTGATCAGTGATTATATGTTTTAGCAATTTTGGGTTTCGCAAAGTTTACCTATTCTTTGGTAGTAATATTAGCTTAACTGCATTTTTTGTGGAGTGGGATGCTAAAGGACAGCTTCCCCATATTAGGCAAAACAGAGCTATTCAGAAATAAGTCCAACAGATTGCAGATTAGTCTATGCAAAGCATCAGCGCACCGCTTTAAAACACAACAAGGAACATCGTCGGACCCGGTAAAAATGTTAATTTTAAAGATTGTAAATATTGTAATGCTTGTATTATGATCGATAAGTGGCATGTTAAATTGTTTAAATTGAGGGATGAGTATCACAATTATTACAAAAATTTGTGTAAGTACCCTGAAAAAAGTCAGCAAAAAGATTACAAATTTCTCAGTCATTACAACATTCAACACCACTTAATTTAATACAAGATGGAAATATATACAACCTGACCTTAATATTATTACATTTATAAAATTTTTTAGAATCTCTTTTTATATCATCTTCGACATTTATAACACCTTATTTAACATATGTGTGATAACAGAAATTATTTACGTGTTGAAAATTATAGCGAAATACATATTTAGTGGTGGCAAACTAGAATTTTTATATTTTTTAAATTGTGTATTTTTAAAATTTTTTAATTGAATAACATCACGAGTAAACCAACATGGCGTATGAGGATTATGCTTAAATTTAAATTTCGGAACACACATTAATAAGGTTTTTCATAGTTCTGTAAAAAAAACTATGCGCCAAGAAGAAGGTTAAACTTCTAGCTATCAGTTTGTTTGAAAAAAAAAACACGTCTTGAGATAGACATGTAGTTATTGGAGCGACGTCCAAAACCGATTGATAAGATTGATTTTTAATTCCATACTTGTTTGATGTCCATCCTCAGGAGTGGAAAGAGGATTTCTTCTGAATAAAGAAACACCATTTATACTATCAATACAAACCAAGTATAAAAATCGGTTAATACTTTTTGCTGAAATGAAAGATCCAGTTTTTAGAAGAGTGATTAGAAACGAATTGCAATCTTTACAGGCTGTCCAAGAAATGTTCGGAAGCTTGAAGTCTCCTATGATTAAAACTTTATCAGTGTCTTTGGCAAATGATAAACCATTTTAATAGTAGTCGACGGATTCATCTGAGGCAAGTAGGATATAGATGTATGTAATAATTATACAATTCTAGAATTGACAATGAAATATTTACACATAAGAACTCAATACCTTAAACGTTATCTATAGACACCAAGCCAGAGGAACAAGAAGAACTCTATCCCAACACGATTGGTACGGTCTTTCTTAAATATTAAGTTATTGTATTTAAATAATTCAGAACTAAGAATATCTGAGTGACGCCATGTTTCAACAAACACAATTACATATGATTAGAAAGAAAAACTATTTGAGTACAGTCTAGTAAGTTTATAGTTTAACCATTTGACATACTGAAAATGGATGATGAATCTGAAGTGAGAAAGGTCCAAAGGAAAGGCTGCTTGAAGGCGGCAGGAAAGCAATTTTTGTGGAATTTGTGGGAAGCAGATTGGCAATGGCACTTTTTTAAAATTATATTTATGCATAGCATAGCCTTTTGGCCACAATGAACAGATATCTTAAAAGATGAAATGGACATTTTAAATGAAGATTTAAATTTCGTGGTATTCAGATTCGAAATTATTGGAAGTTTAGATAAAAGCTAGTGATTAACATCAGCTAACGAAGTGTCTTCAGCTAGCCTAGACACAAAAAGAGATTTTGAGGGGGTACAGTGACAAGCTGTTTAAGGCTAATTGAAGCGGAAGTATTATTATTTCTTTATTATAATTTGTAATTATAATTCTATTTCTGATTATGAGCAATAACAACAGAGGCATTCAGCTCTTTCTACGTATTAGTTTTAAGTTTAATAAAATAGCATATTCTTAAAAAAAAAGAACACCTATTTTGAATCTTGTTTATAAATACTTTTTTTTTTAAACCATTTTGTATTTTTATGTGAAGCATTTGCATTTTGAATTTAAATACTTTTGCATATCTCTAAATAAAACAAAGAAAAATATTTATAATATCATTTAAACTGGATTTATTCGATAAATAATTTTATGAAATTAATGCTTAAATATAATTTCGGCCATGTGGCCGCTGGGTTGGTGTACAAGGTGCAAACTGGAAATCCAATTTTCACACACTTTTCTCAGCATTTGCGACCATATTTCGACAATAACTATTCGAATTTTGATTTCCAGGTGTACAATTGCCTCTAGTTTATCGGCGTAGGCACGTGACTTTACATAGCCCAAAAGAAACAATGGAATTAAATAACACGATCTTGATAACCAATTAATAGGAACATTACGTCGTTTATAAAAAGTTGCTTTGAGTAAATCAATTGTAGCGTGGCATCGCTGAACAACATTTTTTATGGAAAATCAAGATCAATATCAATTTGTGCTTCAGCATATTGTCCGAATTGGCGGCTCATACTATGGTCATTTAGCTTTAATTCCTGCACAAGTTGAATCTTAAAACCTTTAAAGCCAAGATCGTTTCGTAAAATCTTCCATAAAGTAGATGGACACAACTCCATTTGCTGAGAACGGCGACAAATTGATTGATTTGCTGTACAGCGGCTTGTTCGGTGTGCACTGTTCGCCGTCTTAAGGGATGCAAATTATCAATAAGACTGAACGTGGTGCGGAAACGATTTATAGTTATTCGAATTAGCCTCTCTTATGGAAAATTATGATTACCATAAAATGGACGAAGTGCACGATAAGTTTTCTCTTCTTTTGATACAAAATTTCAAAAATTTGCAAGCGTTGCTCTATCCATGATAAAATGCCAAACCAAGCTAAATAAAAAAAGCAATTATCAGCTGTTGAAGTGGTTGTCAAATAAAGCAGTGCAGCAAACTTAAAGTTGTGAACCACTAAAAAAACACCCTTTATTAGCTATGTAATTTATTTGCTGAAATGAAAGATCCAGCAATGAGTCAACTAACTCTTAACTTGTTGATGATATGACAGAATGGCTATCTTTAGAGGCTGCCCATGAAATATTTGGAAGATTAAAGCCTCACATGAGTAAAACTTTATAAGGGTTTTTGGCAAATGACTTAGTTTCATAGCAGTTAGATACGAATAGTAAACGGATCCATCTAAGGAATGTGGGATATAGGATCATGTAATGAATCAGCAAACTAGACATCTGGGCGAATCCATGTTGCAATTACAATTACAATTATATCAGAATGGAAAGAAAGACTATGTCCTTGAGAATAGTCTATTAAATTTAGTGACTTTCTGAAAATGACTGATCAAATTGAGGTGAGAAGGAATTGTGGGATTTTTGAATGGCAGATTGGCAATGGCACGTTTTTTAAAATTATATTCATGCACAACACAGCCTGCCGTCCCGAAATTAGGACTTAGTAGCTCACTTCTGAAGACAGGAGGATCGCATTCCTTTTCAAGGAAAATTTAAACTTCGAGGTATTCACATTCGTTATTGTTGGCAGTTTAGATAAAAAAACAAATCAATGCATTTTAGATCTTTAACAGACTTGTCATACGATGTGAACTTGTCGTTCAAGAGCTTAAATTCCTTTGCCAGATCGTTATAAGCTGTTTTATGGTGATATTTCTGTGTGCGCAATCGCAGGACCGTAAGGAAAAACGATTTCTATGAGATGCGTAAGAGTACAGCTTCAGCATAGTTGAATATAACCTTCTTTCTGGTTTATTAATTTGCATTTTCTTTTTATTATAGTAGCTTTCAAATATTTTAAATTATCAATAAGTGACAAAAAAGAATGTTACTTCATAGCCATTATACCAATTAATTTGTGTAAGCTCTCAATATAAAGCTAGAGACTTCAAATTGTTCATGAATGTTCTTTAGAATAAAGTAGAATTTTGAAAAGAAAAAATTTCAGCATTTGGACAACTCCTCACCCCCGTCTTCATAATACATGGGAAAAAGTCTAATATTTTGACATTATCTCTAAATATAAAGCTAGAAACTTTGGATGAATGTTCAATAGAATAAAGTAGAATTTTAGAAAAAAAAAATTGCAATTGGACCACTCGTTCACACCCGCCTCCATAACACAAAAAGACAATTATTTTCGAATTTATTTATTTTGCGTAATTCTAGTTGGTTTCTATCAGTATCTTTGACGCAGCATTTCTTCAAATCATTTCTGAATGAGAGTTTCAGTACAACCCCAAAGGTACCTGTACACTGTAAATTTTTTTCGCAGAGTAGCTCTATAGTTAGAGCTATAGAGTACATACACAGCTAGAGCAGTCTAACTAGGCTTAGTCTATTCTAGCTACATTTTACTCTACAGTGTACAAGTATCTTAAGCATCGAAACCAGCATGAAATGGTCTTAATCCATATTGCAAATTTTTCTTTTAACTTTAAAAATGATTGAGTTAAATTCTTTTACTTTTAACAGCACATTCGGTTTGAATCTACATAGTGGACACGACTAACATGAATTGATACCAGTTAAAGTATTTAAAACCTTACCTTTTCAATAAGGTTCAGATGTGCGTCATATTGAAAAGATATTATTTTGCTTTTATAAATATAGAATGTTCTTCAAGGTCTTTTATCTGATAATCCAAGGAATTTTTTTCTTTTAATATAATAGCAGTACTTTCTTTCACAAATTGCATTTACAAAGGCCGGTTAATGTTCTATTTAGCCAAATTACTCGATCAAGTGCATCTGTAACTTTTAACGGAAAAAATGTTTTGACAAAAAAAGAATGGTTCAGGAAAATAGGTTCATCAAATTGAAATCGTTGTTTGTACGAGCTTTGGTCTGTTGGACTATCGAACCAGTAGCTTACTATTAATTTGCAATGCATTATATCTGATAAAATATGAAAAATTTCTCCTTGCATTACGAGAATACGGTCTGCTTTATGATTCAATAAGGTTTGCAAGGAAACTTCTGCTTTTATTTCAGTAATTCTGATCCCGTAAAGTCTGTATTTGATTTTAGCTTTCATTACTTCCAAATAAGGGGGATAAATATCACATCCATCCTGCTTATTAAGTGTTTTTATGTTCAGGTACTGCTGTTTTGACAATTCATTTTAAATTAGGAATGCTTATGCATTTTCAGGAATCGGCGGATTGGCTTCAAGTGTCTTTATTACGTCACTTATATGTTCATTTCTCAATTTTTTTCCAATAAAATCGATATCTCTTTCTTTTTATTTTTTTTGCTGAAACCGAAGCAGCATGTATAAGAAGCGGAGTTATATGATGTCCTTGTGAGGCAAGATCCGATGGTAATTCTATTTTTAAATGAGACTCTCCATCTAGATAATTTAACTACTTACGACCCATTTTATTTTGTGACGTGCCGTGCCATCGGAAGAACTGTATTGGCATCAAGCCACCGTGAATGCATTTTTTTTTAATCTATCCAACATTTCATTTGTCCCACAAAACTCTTATAGGTGTCAGATTATCGCGAGCTCGTCGATCCGCCTTATCGGATTTTTCGCCGAATTGAGGATTCGGCTAATATTTTAAAATCTACGTAGCGACATTGTTACTTTGAATATGGGCCTTCCTTTCACATCGTCCCATGAACATTCCATTGCTTCACCACAAGAGCGGCAAACGCCAGCTAATAAGAGCAATCATATGCAAAAATATGTCTTCAAGGATGCATGGTTAATTTCCTTTCCAAGCTTCTCCAAATACTTTCTCACCTATGTAGTAATGTATGTATAAAAAACTTTATAGTGTATGAAATTTTCGAAAACACGATGAAAACTATCTTCGCTATTTATCATCTTTATAATAATAGCTTGCATGTCCTTTGTCACAAACAACTCAAATCTAGATGTGATATCACTAACACGTGAAATGGAATATTGAGTTGGTCTAGGAGTTGCAGTAATAATGTTTTCATCCGTTTTCCTACCAACCAATAATCAGCCACTTTTGTCCTACCAAATTGTTTTTTATCCTTAGAAAGAAATCCAGATGATTGGTTTTCATCTTGCGTTGGAACAGAAAAATTTGTGCATCGAGGCAAATACTTACCCACTCTGATGTAGCAATATATGTCATTGATCCTTCATCTGATGAAATTTCGAAATCTTCAAGAGAGCTTTCATGGTCAAGATTACGCCCGTCAGCCTCACTCTCTGA
Organism: Amiota albilabris; assembly: GCA_037040105.1. NCBI lineage: Eukaryota > Metazoa > Arthropoda > Insecta > Diptera > Drosophilidae > Amiota > Amiota albilabris. Next base: position 22,386 of record JBANCV010000642.1, on the reverse strand, counting down.
TTCACTCAGCAACTCTTCTATTTGCCGTTGAGTTAGCACGTCCGACTAATTTTATCCTTATAAACATTTTATGGAAATGTATATCCACATTTTTATACATACCCTTTTGGACATGGTTTTTTATTTTTACTATCACACTTCAAAACCAGCAATTGCAACAGAAACAGCAACTCACGCACAAAAACGAAAGTACACTGACGAATGCCGATTTTTTTCCTCTCTCTAATGTTTTTAGAGAGATAAAACCAGTGTACATAGGTTTGGGATTCCCCAAATTGCGAAATAGCATTTGTACAGGCGTTAATGTTCCGAATGTTGCTATAGCAATACAAAAAAATATATGAAGATTGGGGGCTCCCCAGGAAACAAAAAGCATAACACACAGTGCAAACGTTACTTGGTGGTAGAGTCACAATATTACTTTTACCAACACCGCTAAATAAGCGTGGAGAAATAATTGTCATGAAATTTCACACCGATATCTCTAAATACACGCCAGATATGATGAGCCAAGGATGCTTTTGGCCAAAATTGGCCCAACATACAAAAAGACGGTTAAACCAAAATATAACGCATTCATGGGGCCAACAATGTATAACTCCGAATCTTTACAAAGCCCGATTAAAAAAATAACACAGACAAGCACAACTACAACAAAAACCTCAAGCTCAAACTGAAATTCTATCAAATTCTGGATGATAGCAGTAAAAAGTGGATAGCAACCACCTAAAACCTAATCGTCAGTGCAGAATGTAATCGATCGATACGTTCAAATATTACGCTTTATTTGAACGAATCGATCCCACAAAACATAAAGGCTGGGAATAAATTGAAAAGAAGCCGCATGAATGAAACAAGTGAAATAGAGAATCCACTCAGAACAATCAAGTTCCATATGTTAAGTGGAAATACAACCACGAATTCTGCACAAGGCTCACCGAAAGTCAAAAAAATCAAACCGCCACTAATTTACATACGAGAGTAAAGCCCAAGTGCTCTCGTACAAAAGATCACACAACTCATTGGCAATGACAGTTTTCATATAATACCTCTTAAAAAAGGAAATATTGCAGAAACTATACTGCAGATCTACACCGAAGAAAATTTTTGGAAATTTTTCAACTACTTAATTGAGTAAAAATAAATCATTATACTTACCAATTGAAAAGTTCGAAAGGGTTGCAAGTTGTCATCAAAGGGATCAAGGCCAACGTAGATACCAAAGAAATAAAGACTGCGCTGATTGATAAAAAATTCAATACAAAAGTGGTGATAAACATCGTCAATAGCCAAAAAGTACCGCAGCTCATGTTCAAAGTTGAACTTGAGCCAGATAGCAAACCATTGAAACAAAATGCTGTCCATCCTATCTATAATCTATAGTACTTGTTATATCGTAGAATTATAGTAGAGGAACCGCCATGTGTAACACTCATGTTCAATGTACCAACTGCCAGGAGTTTAATCGCACAAGTGCGTACTGCACGCTACGTTCCGTTTGCATCGACTGCGGTGAACTGCACAATTCAGCAAACTGTACTAAAGAAAAAATGGATCCAAAAATGAAGAAATGCAACAACTGTGGTGGAAACCACACTCCAATCTATAAAGGATGTGAAGCACATAAAAATCTGTAGAGTCAGATGAACATTGGGACGACGGGTGCTAGTTCTCGACTTAGTAATAATATTAAGCAAACGACCAAGCTCGATCTACAGCAATGCTGTCCCTGGGATATCCTTTGCTTTTGCCTTGAAATCTGGACCCGTCACAGGAATAATACCTGTACACTCTTCTCATCCGACGGCATATTAGCTCAATCTATTCACTCTGCTCCCATAGGTGAGATACATCGACAAAATAATGCGCCCAAAAGCACTCAATGTTCAACGAAAAGCATCGAAGCTAATAAATATCAATGCAGCAAACCATGATGAACTTCATTGCATTTATGCACAAAAAATAACAGAATTGATGCAGAACCAAAACAAAATGTTTCAATTGTTCACTGAGCAGCGATACAAATATTCTATCAATGGGTTCATTAAACATTTGTCGCTGGAATGCAAATGGAATATCACGACATAAATAAGAAGATCTGAAATTTCTAAACGACAGGAATATTGATGTAGTGCTCCCTACGGACGAACAAAATCAATTTTCGAGTACCAGGGTATGTTATAGCACAAAGCACACAGATGGTAAAGCGGATGGTGGAACTGAAGTTCTAGTCAAAAATTGTATCAATGTCAATAGTTAACTGTCCTCCAAGTTTTGCAATAACAGATGCACAATTCATCCTGGCGCTTGTGACTACAATGCAAAACACCCGCTCTGGGTTTCCCCACTATCAAACCTCAAGGGAAAGAAATTATACAAGACGCTTATTTGTATACTTAACAAACTAAATTATGACTCACCGGGAAGGCCTACATACTAGCTAGCAGAACATAAAAAAATTGCCGGACTTGATAGATATCGCCATTACCAGAAGGTTCCATAGCAACTTAGTAACACCAGAAGCTCTTGCAGATTTGCCGTAGCTCCATCTTGTTCAGCTTACTAGTGTATCCTCAAATCAGAGAGTACCCCTTGCAATTAACTTCAAATAATACCAAGTGGCTCAAATACAGGAAAAACATTAGTACTCATATCGAGCTGAAACAACGTGAATGATTTTGAAAAATCCGTCACTTGACGTGAAACATCTTTTTTAAGTTGTAGCTCTTTAACTTAGCGAAGCGTTAAACTGTCATAATCAGCTTGCTCAGCGCCATTATATATCCAACCTATAGCCTACAAGCACAAGATTTCTTCTGTGGAAGGCCCAACAATATATGAAGCCGCCAGTTAATAATGACATGACGATATATAATGAAAATGGTAAATGGTACGTAGAGAAAGCGAAGATATTTGCACTGCATCTTTTAAATGTTTTCCAACCAAACTCACCAACAAATAGTTTCATGCCACCTTCACAGCAGTTTAAATCCAAGAAAAGCAGGTAGTATCGCTACAATACCGTAAATGTTTTTGCGTGGAAACGTTTTTCATGAGCCATTATTATTACATTATTACATGTACAACTTTTCGAACTTTTAAAATGAACTTCTATGCAATGAAATTCTCCCTACTAAATCCATGTAATGAATGTTTAAAAATATATTTGTTACGAATATTAATAACACTGCGTACCGAGAAACGGTATTGTTCCAAATAAAACACTGACATTTAAAAATGGGAAAAGCTTTATTGGAATACAAAGCAAAGAGAGAATAACACTTCTAGTAGCATGTAATATAACTGGATCGGGGAAACTTAAATTGCTTGTTATAAGAAATGTCGAAAATCCCCGATGTTTCAAAGGAACAAATAATATCTGTAGAAGTAGATTATAAGTTCCACAAAAAAGCACACTTGACAAGAGTAATTTTTACAAAATGCCATCTACGCTTGGACACAAACTTTGCTTCTCAAGAAAGGAAGGTCTTGCTTATTATTGATACCTAAGGATGTAAAAGATAAATTGCAGAATATTGAGATTGCATATTTTCACCCAACATGACTTACTTGCATCAACCAAGGCATTACCTACAACATAAAATATAATTACAGAAATATAGTTTTGGCATAAATGGAGGAGAACAAACCTGTTATGGTCATAGATATGCTACAAGCACGGTATTGAATACTTTCTTTTTTACCTGAGTTTGCTACTCTACAGTCTTCATAAAAAGCAGAAAGAAACGTTAATGCATCATTTGAAGACTACGTCAATATTGGTATTGGTGTTGCAGACCAGAGAAGATAATCTTAGCAGTTTTCTAGATATTCATGGAGTTCAGGCTACAACAGGTATTTCTGAATCAGACTACAATGAAGAAGTTGATGGTGGAGAAGGATTGGGTGATGCTAAAGAGGTATTTTGAACGAATTTCTTCATTTCGAACTTTTGTGGAGAGGAGGAGTAGCTTATCTAGACCGATTTTGATCAGGTTAGATGGTGCTGCTGTCGAGATCTAGGCAATTTTTGTACCATTTTTAAAATTTTTTTTTTATCTAGCGCAAGCTATTCTAAGCATAAACAAATGAATGCTAATGCTGCAGTCCCCCGCTCTTGCCAACAAACTAGTACAACTGCTAACACAACGAAGCTTGATAAAATAAATATACATACATGCGTAGAATTGTTGTTGGACAATACACAAGCATGTTGTTTTTGTCAAAAAACGTAGAACAAAACCTTTACTTATGTATTTATTTAGATTTTAATACAAATCGTCGAATTTTCCAACTCTTCCGGTATATTTTCCAAAAAATTATTTTTATATTCTTCTAATTGGCCTACGTATAATGAACACAAGAAAATAAAAATCACATAAATAGGGCAAGCCATTCTCAAGCAATGTTCTTAAAAAGAAAAGAAATTTCGTTTTTTTCTAAATTTCAATAAAAAATTTCAACATTTCCAACTTTTTCGAAGGATTTTCGAAAAATTTTCTTAATTGGCATATAAAACTCAGACAAATAGGATAATCCATTCTCAAGCAATACGTTTTACGATTGAAATTGAATACCCTTTTAACCACAGTTATATATTTGGTTCAACTAATTTAAACGTAGGCGAACATCCGTTTTTTATGAGGAACGACCAGAACGCCCGGCAGACGTGGTTACCAAGGAAATCATTGAAACCAAGACGGTCCCATCGGCCGGTAAGGTTATGGCGACGATTATTTGTGATGCGAATGTAGTCATCCTCATGGGTTTTTTTAGAAAACGGAAGAACGATCACTGGCTAATACTACAGTGAGTTGGACCACTTCGAGAAAAAATTAAAGTAAATACGGCCGCATTTGGCGAAAAATACGGTGTAGTTTCATCATGATAGCGCACCAGCACTTTCATCTAGTGTTGTCTCCGCCAAACTGCATGAATTGCGTTATTAATCACTGCCCACACCCCGTATTCACCCGATCGGGCTCCGTGCCACTTTTTCTTGTTCCCTAACATGAAGAAATAGTTCGCGGGAAAAAAATGTAGATCAAAAGAGGAAGTCATCGCCGAGACAGAGGCATATTTTAAAGAGTTTGACAAATCCTATTTTTTGGAGGGGTTAAAGAATATGGCAGGATTGTTGGAAGAAGTGAATCTTTCCAAAAGTGGACTATGTTGAAAAATAAAACAAAATTTTTAAAAAAGAATGTGTGTTAATTTCTAACGCGGGTACTTTATGAACCACCCTCGTATTGGCTCTACGGCCTTTGAGTCACTAGATATATTGAAATAAACGACGACAATTTTTGAATTTCTGAAACTGTTTCATGTCATTTCCTGACATGCTTAAAAACTTTTTCACGACCAAATCACACCCAAAATGCTAATAGAACCACCGGGCTGCGCAATAACGTATATTACTAGAGACTTTAATGCGATGCTGCGGTGTGGGTACTTTCCAACCCAATGGAAGAAATTGATTATAATAATGATCCCCAAATCAGGGAACGATAAGTTGTACGCTTTATCTTACACCACCAATAAGCTTGCAGCCGTGTTTATCTAAACTTTTCGAAAAGACATTGGAACCGTGAACCGCATTACTTTTAAGATTCGTACAGTATTTGAACACAGCGAATACTGCTCTGCTATTTTTCTCGATGTTGTTGGCATTCGATTAAGGTTGCACGGCCTTATATATAAAACGAAAATGTTTCTTCCACAAAATACTCACAAATTCCTAGAGTTATGTCAGCAACAGAATGTTTTCTGTTATTCTGTGAACTTGATCTATGGTTTAATGTTTCGCGCGGAAGCCTAATTGGTGATAAGATTTTCTTTAGTGTATAATTTGATTACGACTTTTAACATAAAGCTTCTCCACAAAGTTTGAAATTATGGGTAGCAGAGATAATTGCCGATATGATGTTACATCGTGCTCTGGCTTTCCAGGCTAATTTAACATTATTACTTCTACTTTCTTCCAATATACTTGTATGTTTCATGATGAAGATAGAATTCATGATTTCAGTTATATTAGATATAATACATATTTTGGTGGAGTTGTTTCAGTAATGCATTGGTGATGAGATAAAACCCTGGAGATTTATTTGATTTGCGTTTCATTATTTCTGCTAATAAATCAGCTATTGTTACGAGGGGAATTTCAATTTCATTGTTGAACTGACAAAGTTAAAAGTGTTCTCTATATAATCTGCAAACATTTTTGCCTTTCTCTGCTACTTTTGGCCCACGTGTTATTTGCTTTTTTTATTGGTGGATATTGCACAGTTGGTTGTGAAAATTTGTTTCATGGCGGATAATTAGTGTTACGCTCATTAGTTAGCTCACATCATTTTTTTTCTAAGAGAGTTATTTTTAAAAACCTTAATTTTATTGCAGAGATTTTTTGTCTACATATTGATCAGGGTTTTGCCAGACCTTGATTGTTGCGACCTTCGACAAATTCTGCGTTTTTCCGTAACCATTTCTTCTATTTCTTTTGTGTACTTATGCCCTGCTGTCGTATTTTTTGAGGTTGGTTCCAAGCAGTAAGTTATATTATTTTTTTCAGATTACGGATTTCATCGTCTAAGTCAGTAATGCTGTTTATTATGCTTTCATCATGATTGTAGTCAGACAAGATTCTTTTGAAGTGTTTACTGACAAGAGTAGGTGGTGGCTCCTTAGTAACTACGCTTTCAAAGAGTGTTAGGTATATAGCAGAATGATTCGAATTCATATGTAGGCCATGTTCTATACACAAATAATTGGCTGAAGTTTGTTTCGATATAAAGAAGTCTATGAGATCGGATGTTTTTTATGGATCGTTGTGGTACCAGTAGAATAAGTATTGCATCCTGTGTTTGCAGGGTTTTATAAATTTTTCTGCCTTTTGTTGTGATGAGTCTTGGCCCCAGAAAGTGTGCTTAGCACTGAAGTCGTCACCCATTACAAACCGTTTTTTGTAACTATTTATTAGTTTTACATATAAAACACATTTGATCTCATGCAGTGGAGGGCTATAAACGACTGTTAACGATAATCTGTTTTCAGTGTCAATATTTACGGAAGTTGCTTGAAAGTGTACATATCCTAACTTCTTCATAGTGTTTGATACTATTAGGTGCGCAAATTAAAAATGCGGGATGTTTTCATATTTTGAACCTATATTGAGAAAAAATGGTTATATGTTTAATTGTCAAAGTACTGTCCGTCGCTAGCCACTACTTTTTGCATCTTTCTGGTAGCATACGAATTCCGATGCGAAAAAACTTGGATGATTTGGCCTCGATCCAGTCATCGACCCATTTTTTGGCTTCCTCGTAAGAACGGAAGTGCTGGTTAGCCAGGCCATGCGTCATCGATCTGAAGAGGTGGTAATAAAATGGAGCAATGTCTGGGCTATACGGCGGGTGTGGTAGGACTTCCCATTTGAGCTGTTCCAAGTAAATTTTTACGGCCTGTGCAACATGTGGCCGAGCATTGTCATGTTGCAAAATTACTCTGACGTGTCTCTCGGCGTATAGTGGCCGTTTTTCGGGCAATGCTCGGCTCCAACGCAACAATTGTCGTCGGTAGACCACTCCCGAAATCGTTTCATTCGGTTGCAGCAGCTCATAGTACAACACACCCAGCTGGTCACTCCATATACAGAGCATGAGTTTGGCACCATGAATATTTGGCTTGGCTGTCGATGATGAGGCCTGGCTGGGGTAGCCGTATGATTTTTTTCGCTTGGGATTGTCGTAATGGATCCACTTTTTATAGCCAGTAACAATACGATGCAGAAAATCCTTTTTTTTCTGTCGCTGAAGCAGTTGTCCGCACGTGAAAAAAACGTCTTTAAACGTCTCTCGGCATCAATTTATATGGGACCCAGTTTCCCTTATAAAGTATGTCGCCTTGAACATAAGCATTAATTCCGCTTTTCAAATTGGTTTTGGTCCAGCAACAGGTGGATATAATGTTTGTATAAAAAGACAGACTTTGTTATTTAAACTACTAGCGTTCAATAATCCGAGGTTATGTTCTGGGACCATTAATTGGTTAATAATTGTCATGACGAGATTTAGGAAAAACTCGTTGGTTTTTGCAAATTTTCTACAAAAGTTTTATCAATTCAACCACTTTTTTTGTAACGCTTATAGAAGCATTTTCCATTGGATCATATTTTCATCTATCTCATGATCTTTTTGGTGAATTCTTAAGATGAAATCAAAAGTAGATTGCTTCCAATGCATGCAAATATTGAAAAAGTCCAGTAATGGATACATAAGAAAACCAATCTGAATATGGAATTAAACACAGCAGAAGATATTGATGATGGGGTTGAAATCTGTAAGCGAAATCATCATGAATCGACGGAATTCGCCAGATCGCGACAGATGCCTTCTTCACCAAACCGACCTCTGGCAGTTTTAAAATCTGAGATTGTTGTGCTGGTAAGGTACAAGCGTATTCAGGCCAACGCTTTATGCGTACTTGCAACAAATGTGACAAAATTGTCTGGAGAAGAATTGCGAATGAACTAAAGGAGAAGCTTGCGGTGGGTAGAGCTACGCTCTTCGACAATCTTCTTCTTAATGCGGACCCAAATAAAAAAATATTATTCAATCTATGGCGAGCCATTTAACGAGTTAAGCAACAGCCACACAGACACGCACCAGTACATGATAGCACTAACCAGTGGTATCGTAATGATAGCGTTTGCTGATGAATTGGAAAGTCGCTTCTCAATGCTGTAACTCGCCATCCCAATGGAAGTTATTGGAATCAGTACAACTCATGAGCCTGGTGCATCTACAATTAGATACGTTACCCTAGCTAAGGTTAAAAAATAGATAAGAAAATTACACAAGAAAAAGTTTCCCGGGTTCGATGATATTTATAGAGCGGTTGCCAAGGCCCTACCCACCAAAGGAGTCTTATTCTTGGTATTGCTGTTCAATTTTATGTTCAGGATATGTCACTTCCCAACCAGTGGAAATGTGTTGCAATAATTATGATTCTGAAACCGGGCAAACAAGAGGATCGTGTCACATCGTAAAGGCCACATTCTCCAAAATATTTCAAAGATTATTTTTGAGAAGAGTGATGGAAATACGAAAAATCAAATAAATCATTCCAAATCATCAATTCGGCTTCAGAGCACAGCACGATACAACTGAACAACTGCTCGGCTGTCTTTTTGGACTTCTTGCTCTCGACTTGGTCTGGATAAGCGGCATACTTCACAAGTTAAGCAAAAAACGACTTCCAATGTTTAAGAGCTTTTTGGCAGACAGAGCCTCTCTTCAGTCCTTTACTCTCTTTACACTACGGATATGTCCAAGCCGAATAATGACAATATTATGGTCACTATATAACCAGATGACACTGCCATTCTTACGATTTCATTATCTCCTGTTGAATCAGGTGAACTAGACCAACAATATTTGTAGAGATTTGACGCCTTGACCAGGCGATGAAATATTGGCATAAATGCCTCTAAATCAGCACACTGTACTTTTAGATTAAGGCCTGTCCAGTAATACAACTTTGAAACCTTGCTCTGATCGGGGACAAGTGTCTAACTTGGCGCTGCCATGTAAAAAATATCACTACGTCTTGTTATCAAAAAATGAAAAAAATGGACTGACTGCTGCGCACAAAAAGTAAACTCCAGATCAACAACAAACTGCTTATATACAGACAAGAAGTAGCACCCGTCTGGCACATACAACATGAGGAAAATCCAAGCAATGCAAAATAAAGCCCTGCGACGTATAAAGGGCGCACCATGGTTCGTCAGAAACTCGACCTTACATCGTGACGTGAAAATGACAACGAAACCTGAGAAAATAAATTGCTTTAGCAGCCGGTATACAAACTCTCCAAAAGAAGTTTATAACTACCTTAGATATCACTTTCTTCTAAACACACGTGACTATTCCTATAACTGATACTAATATTTAAAATCCTTTTCGTTGATTTCACGTTGTTTTCAATAAATGTGAAAAAAAAAGATGATGAACATCAGAGGCATTCAGCACAATGAAGAGTTAGTAAGGATAAGGAAGATTTTTAGAAAAGTGATTATAGGCACTGATTTCATCAATACTGAACTGCCTTATTGGGTTACAAAGGGCGATATATTCATAACCGCAAAAGTAGGACGAACGGTCAGCCCCTAAATATTTTCATTGTTGATCCAAGTCCCAACAAGGGTTTTTAGGGCGTCACCATCATCATGTTGTCAAAATGGAACCATCCCATATTCATAAGGACATCACTCAATGCCATCAGTGCCAAGAGTTCGACAACACCAAACATTATTGCAGAAAGCAATTAAAATGCGTTAAATGCGGTAAGGAACACGCGTCGACATCCAGCAAAAAGCCCGACCTGGGCCGGTTCCTACTCGTCCCCTCCCCTTATCAAAATTTAGACACAGGCCTGTTCGTTTTTGGAAAGTCTTTCGCAGACGCAATGAAACCTCATAAACAGACCGCTCAACTACATCTCCAAAGCCTGCTCCTGTCATGTACGAAATACTCAATATCAATATCAACAAAAGAACCAAAATAGACGACAACCTACAACGAGGAAAGAACCTCAATATAACCCAAAGGTAGAAACACTCCACCAACAACTGCCCAAGCCTCAGTTTAACAAACAGATCCAACAACCACACTTTCAGTTGAAAAACCGCAAACAACATCCACCTCAACCACAACATTCACTAATCTCCCACTCCCATCAAAATAATACAGCTTTGAATCTTGTGCTATCCTAATCGAACCGTTACAATCCAACTTACGGTCCTGTATGGACGACTACCTCGGCCAAGTAATATAAATCCTACCTGGAATCCCAAAATCAATGTCAACAATAGTTCTTTACATTGGGATATGGAACGCAGACGGCGTTTATCAAAGAACGAATGAATCGCATTTCTGCTGTAGAACCCCTTCAAAATACAAAGATTTTATTTATATACAGCTAACCATTCGGATGATAATCGTATGCGAGGCGGCGCTGGAATTCTAATTCGCTTAGGTATCCGACATTACCAATCTAATTCCATCCGTAGGGACTTTACTCAAATAGCTTTAGTGAAAGTCTCTACTAATATTGGTGAAATTTCAATTGCGTCAATCTACTGCCTTCGTGGTCTGGCCTTAAATTCATAATTGGAGAAGATTGGAATGAAAAGCACCATATATGGGGCTCAAGAATCTCAACACTACGAGGACGAGGACTCAATAATAAACAGCTGAAGAGAGGTGCTGGCAACAGCTCCAACCTTGTATCCTTATGATACGCAACCATATCCAGATTCTGTTGACTTCGCAGTCTACTGTGCATTAACCCTAGCTGCCAGCTGCCACTGATCTTAATTCTAACCACATTCCTCTTATTATGGAATTGTGTGTTATTGCCGATGCATATAAAATCAAAAGTGCAGGACCAGACTTGAACAGGAATAGAACCCGCGATTCAATGATGTAAACTCGGCGGGCTAAACTCCGATCCAGCAAGCCAGTCTATTTAGCTGAGCCAAATCATTTGCTGGATTGATTCGTACTTCTTTCATTTTTTCGAGTTTATCGCCCTTAGATGTAGAGATCTTCAATGAAACCATATATTGCTAGTTTGGATGTTCTAACGAGTGATATCTTGACGATTTCCGAAGGATACCCACTTCTCCTTACGCATGACCGCTGGGATGATCTACTCTATAAAATATGTAGCCTTGAATATAAGCATTAATTCCGCTTTTCAAATTGGTTTCAGTCCAGCATAAGGTGGATATTATGTTTGTGTAAAAAGACAGACTTTGTTATTAAAACCACTAGCGTTCAATAATCCGAGGTTATGTTCTGGGACCATTTATTGGGTAATAATTTTCATGACTAGAGCTAGAAAAAACTCATTGGTTTTTGCAAATTTTCTACAAAAGTTTTGTCAATTCAACACTTTTTGTAACGCTTATAGAAGCATTTTCCAGGGGATCATATTTTCATCTATCTCATGATCTCTCGCGTGGCAGAGACTATGACTCTTGGGTGAATTCTAAAGATGCCTGTCTGACTTGGTGAGCAGCCATAAAAGTTTCTGAAAAGGAGATTCAATTTTGTACCATTGAAGCAGAAATAAACTACTGCCGCAAAACTGATGAGCGGGAGTTCGGTCTAGAAACTGAAGGTGTATTTAGTGTTGGTTTACAAGTTCTAAGCTTTTTCTTGTAAGTATGACATCCTTTGAATCTTGCAGTGTGATTGCCGCCTCAGTTGACACATGCTATATTCTCTTGATTAGATTCCTTACAGTGGTTTGAGTGTTTGGTGCTCTTCGCCACATGTAACACAAGTAAAAATTTTTAAAACAGTAATTTTTTTAATAACCAAAGTTGTGACATCTAAAGCATTGAACCACGTCCACAAACTATAGGGAGCGTTTGATTGACACACTGGAAGACATCGTATGCAGATGTTTAAAACCTTTTTGTTATTAGAATCTCGCTTGAGATCAAAAAAGAAAACAAATGAGCAGGGACCACCACAGATTCGATACTACATGGACTGGCGTCCCCTGGTTGACAGCCTCTGCGCACTTTGAGGTTGAAGGCATTGACAATTAGTTTTAGGTGTGGTGGAGGCGATATTGCGAATTACCACTCGAAAACTTTTTTTTTCGCATAACTAATAATGCCTAAATTACCATTTTTCGTTTTTTAAATATTCGACTAGTGGGCAAAGACTAAGGGACAAGCAGCTCATATTTTTATGATGAAACTTCTTGCTCAAGTGACTTTTCTATTTCAGCTATATTACTGACCCATCAGATGGTTATTGACGGTGATTTTGTTTCTCTTTAAGATGTCTCCGCTTTAGTGACAGTTGGAATCTGCTCAATTGCAGTTTCGACTTCTATACACTCAGCCTCCCTGTTTGCAATATCGGAATCTTTGCTCTCATCCAGTAAAGCAAATTTGTTGTTGGCTTAGCGAACTTAATTACTGTCCGACACTAAACAAAACTTGTCAGTGTTTACGTTAGGCTTCCCTTTTTTACCTGCCTTATCAATTGTGCACATACCAGTTGGCCTTTTTCACAAAACAGCCTGTCATCCAGAACTCATTACTGCAATGTTCGGGATTGATCCGCTTTGTCCTGCACCACCCTTGCCTTGTGCTTCTATACATTGATGAATTACATTAGTTTCCTCGAATCTTTATAACTTTGACAGCCACTGTCGTACTTCATCTTGTGTGGGAGCAGATCAAATTTGTCGTAGTACTACGGTTCGGCAATGTTCGGGATTGATCTGCTTTGTCCTGCACCACCCTTGCCTTGTTCTTCGATACATTGATGAATTATATTAGTTTCCTCGAATCTTTATAACTTTGACAGCCACTGTCGTACGCACATTACCCGCTATTTCTTAATATATTTGAGGCAATGGTGGAGCGATTGTTCTGTTTTAAGTGATCAATTCTTTGAAGTTTGTCGGCATAAACTGTAACTTTCAATGCAACCAACACAAAAAAGTCCAGCGGCGTTAAGCCACAGGTGCGAGCAGTCCAATAGACATCGCCAAAACGGCTAATCACACGGTTTTTGAATGTTGTGTGAAGAATGTTGATGCTATGCGCGGTGGTGTGGCAAGTTGCACCGTCTTATTGACACCATAGCTCATCGAAATCGATATCTTCCAATTCGTTCCACAAAAAGTCAGTTATCATGTCTTGATAGCGTTCACCAATTGACACTCACGGCCCGACCTTCATCATTTTCGAAAAAGAAATTGCCAATCACTCCATCACTCCAAAACCCGCACCACGCTACTTTCAACAATTTATGACGCGAAAGTTGACAGCGTCATTATCGCCAGGTAGTTCAAAATTTATATTTTGTATGAATCAGAATTGAAGTACTTATATAATAAAATTAATTTTTTGTGGCTTATTCTTTTATATCATTTCAATTCAATCTTTTATTCTTTTATTTGATTTTGATAAATATATTCTTGTTTCTTTTTATTTTTCACCTACTATGTTATCCAATGTTCGCATACAATTTTAAATAATTACACCGTTGGGAAATTTCAAAAATAAAAACCCTTTTATGTGTACATTTTCTTATTTATTTGTTTGTTTGTTGATTTTTTTTTCTTCATCTCTCTATTAATACTTTTGTTGTTTAAACAAAAAATTACGAAGTAAAGAAGGTCTGATTTATCGCTTTGGCCACTTGCTTTATATGCGACAAGGGAAAATACAAGCAAAAACAAAAGTTCTAAATTCGGCTTCACTAAAAACTTTATACTTTATAAAAGAAATGTATGTGTATTATACATTTGCTACTAGTATAGCTATTCGAACCACTTTTGCTAAAATAAAGTGTTACTGCTAGTTGCATATATGTACATATCTGAACCATTACGACACTTTTTCAACAAATTATATATTTCAAAAAATTGAAAACAGGTCAACAAAAGAGCCCTCTAAAAATGATACTGCTGGGATAGATGAAAATGCTTTTGTTAGTTAGTTATATATGTATGTACATATATGTTTGTGTCTCTCATTCCAAAGTCGTACCCTCATCTATCACAATTTTGATTGCGTTTTTAGGGTTAAAAACACATTATTCTGTTTTTAATTGAAGGTTTTAGTTTTCATTAACACAATAAACAAATAAAAAAAAAAACTTTTCTACTTAATGCATAAAACTTATCATAAACAACGATTTTGGTTTAGTGTACGTATATATTTAGTGTAGCATAGTTATTATCAGTATGTAAACACTATTTATCAGTTTATTTCTGCTGATTATTACTATTGTAGAATATTTCTTAAAAAAGTGGGCAAAAATAGGAAGGCGGCGATCAATTTTAAAGCGGAAATCAACGCAAGGAATTCATTTTTACAATTCCCTTGCTTAAAGCACACGTGCATAAAAGAATGAATAAAAATAACTTGGTAAAGTAAATGCGTAAAATCGAGGGAAATGGATAAAAGTGCAACCAACAGAAATAGAAAAGTAAATAATGTGAAGAACGTGTAGCAGATATTAATCAGACGATAATGAAAATAAAATGCACAAAAATACTTTGGATTGAAATGATTATCGAAATGAAAATAATTTAACACATTATTAAAACACTCACGCAAATGTACATACATGCATGTATGCATAGTTATATAAGCACATACATATATATATATTTATTTATTTTTGAATGTTTTATAAATGTGTGTATTTATGAAAAGGTCTACGAAATGAACAGTAGTAAGTAACAAACAAATAACGACACTGTAGTGGTGTCAAGATTAATCAGCTATTATTGCTAACACCACACTACTGTTGGTGGTGGTTGTACTGGTGGTAAATCAATTTTTAAATTTAAAATATACCAATAATAGTGTTTTTCCGCTACCAATGACAATAACAACCCTGTGTTAAGTAACCCTTCCCCTAAGAGCATGTTCGTACACATTTACCTAAAAAATTCTTGAATTTCGTTGGTTTGATGTTAGTATTATTGATCATCAGTATACTCTCAGTGGACCAAAACTATCATAAATGCTACGTTTGTGATAGTTTTAATGATTTTTGCGGACAAAACTATCGCGCAGGGATCCGAAAGCGGTAAGCGAATGAATCATCTGTCATAAAGCTTGTGCCAGCAAATCTATTATTTACGATAGTCGTGAAAAATACTTTAGCGAGGGTTTGGATACTCTTTAAAAATTTTAATTTGGCACGTTACTAGTAAAGATTCACTTACCCACAGTTGTTTGTTGAAATTAAAAATAATTCACCATTGCATACAAAATAAAAATGTTAAAACACAACACAATGTGTGTTTGTCTGTGTGTACAAATATATGAAAATATTTTGTTTTTTCTTTTAAATTAAGAATGCTCCTTTGGTGTGTTTTTCAGTCTTCTAAAGCATTGCCTGAACCAGAAGTATGTTTTCAATAGACGCATCAAGTCCATTTTATGCAGGTATTAAAGATGCCGTATGTTGCTCATCTACTTTCTTCCTCTTCTAATGATAAAGTGCAGTAAAGATTTTCTTCGGTCTCATGGATTCATTGATATCATTTGTGGACAACGCGTGGTTTTGATTAGTGTTGTTGTTGAACATATCTGCCATTCGACGTTGAACATATCATGCTTGTCGACGGATGTCCATCTTTGTGAGAGAATATTTTTCCAACAAGATTTTATGACGTCATTTGGTACTTTGTCCCAAGACTTTACGCGGAGTTCATATGCGTCTTTTAAAGTGAAATGTTTTAAAAATAAATCGGAATTATCAAATGACGAATTGATTAATTCAAAGAAAAGGTCTTTTTTGAAAAAAAAAAATTATTCAACTGGGCTGCATAGATTCAATTTTGTATCACTCATTTACATGTGATTCAGCATGACAGCATTGCCCACTATAAGTGTGTTTGATTGAAACATTTTCCAAAATAGTTCAAATTCGTCTGCGTTATAAATGTGACAGTCTACTAAATCCTCAGCTCCAACCATCTCATATAACTTTTTTGGACATCTACTACTAGGGCTACTAGATAAAGACTGGTCTTATACTCAGTGAACCAAAGAGCGAATGTTAAGCGGACAGTCTCCAGAACTATCTCTAACGTCCTCACAGACAATAGTTTTGCTGGCATAAGTATGATATATCAGAAATAGTAGGCAAGAGAGATGACAAACGGTTTCTTTTTCATACGACACAAGATGAAAAAAACGTTGCTCAAACATTTGCACAATGATCGCAAACTATAGTTTTGGGGGCATAAATATGATAAATAAGAAATAATACGCAAGAGAGACGACAAACCATGGTCGGTGCAATAAGCCAAATATTGTATAAAAAAATTAAAATTTTTGAGTTAAGTGATCAAATTTCTCAAATATAGATTTGTTTTGTTTTAATACCGACGAGACTTAAAAATAGCATCAGAGTTGAGATCACGTGTTCAATTGTTCATTGAATTACATTTAATTTAGAATCAAATAATGATTTAAGAATGAGGGAGCGTAGTAGTGGTTAGTGGAGATGGAAGAGGTCTACTTTTTTAAAGAAATTTATTATTTTAGCAATGTTATCCTGAGTAGGGTACGTTAGTGCAGTCTCAGGGGTGCAATTGGGGAAAACTAGGTATATTATGTTGTTGAAGTGAGGCAGGATGCTCGGATATACAAGACTGAAATAGCTTGGTTTGTCGTGCAGAATTGGCATAACGGGGAAGATTTGTTCAAATAGTGTTTGTGAGTGAGATTTGTAGGGCCGAGCCGATGACTGTCAAACTTGGTATAGGATTAGTGTGAGAGGTAAGCATGAAATTTAAGTTTGCAGTATGATTGTCGGTTTTTCCAATGCTAGGAAATCCACAATGACCAGGAACCCAGATGAGTTTGATGCGAGGGAAGTTTGATTGAATGAGGTGTCTTATTGTGGTGGCATAGTAATTATTATTTGAGATATTACTACAATAATTAAATGTATTGCTGGCAAAAAGTCGGAGAAAAAAGAGTAGCATTTGCGGCTATTTTTAATTGTATATATAGCGTTGAGGAGGCAATTAAAAGAACTTTGAAATGTAAATTGGAAAAAAAGATATTAAACATGAAGGTTTTAACATTAATGTTGCGTACTAGAATATAATTTAATTATGGTGTAAAATTTAAAAATCCAGTTTTTTGCAAGTACATACCATTTTCTGTGTTTGTTGTATTTATCTTAAAATTTCACTTTTTGTTTTAGTTGTGTTCCCCCTGAATCCCTTGATGATTGTTTCTTCCTAATATTTGTTCACGTTTTAAGATTATAATAGTGTTCGTTCCATCTTCCGAGTTGTACCGAGGGTCGTGTAATCTTTAATAGGCTGTGAGCGCCTGTACTAAAAACGCTAGCAAATGCAGACACTGCGCAGTGTTGTTGTTGTCGTCTTGTGCTTTAGTTTTTTATGTAATGTTACGTTAACGGTGTTTACTTAGGGTCAGGCCATCAATGTGTTTTTTCATGCTTGTTTATTTTTGAAATTTGGTGTTTAGTAAGCGGATTTTCGGAAAGAATGTACCTGTAACTAATGCGTCGACTAGTTTTAATACTGCTGATTCAATTAGCCCTAAACAGATTATCGCTGTGCCCCACTCAAAATCTATTTTCGTATTTTGGCTAGCTGAAGACACTGGTAGCTGATGTTAACCACTAGCTTTTATCTAAACTCCCAACAGTATCCAATGTGAATATCACAAAATTTATATTTTCTTTTAAAAGGTCCATTTTCTGATTTTATTAACCAACTACTAGGTCCTAATTTTTGGCTGCCAGGCTGTGTTTTTCACGAATTTAATTTTAAATAAATTGTCATTTCAAATCTGCCTCAAACAGATTTAACAAAAAACTGATTTCCTATCACCCTAAAGCAGCCTTTACTACGGCTTTTTCTCACCTCAGATTCATAAATTATTTTCAGAATCTCAGTAGACTATACTCAAATAGTTTTTCCTTTTACTCTGATGTAATTGTGTTTGTTGAAACATGGCTTCGGCCAGATGTCCTTAATTCTGAATTGTTTCACAACAATTACATCACCTTAAGGAAAGATCGTACTGATCGTGTTAAGGGTGGAGTTCTGATTTCCTTTAGAGATTCTTGTTCCTTTGACTTTCTGCTTATAGATAGCGTTGATGATATTGAGTTCATTTGTGTGAAAATTTCATTTGTCAATTCCTGTTTATTTATTACATGCTCTTTTATCCCACTTGCCTCAGATGAATCATTCTACTTTTCGCATCTAACTGCGATTAAAAAAGTTTTTGGGGACTTCAATCTTCCAAACATTTCTTGGAAAGCCTATAAGGATTGCAATGCAGTAATATCATCAGTAAGCTGTGAGTTTGTTGACTCATTTCAGTTAATGAACTATATAGCTAATAGCATTAACCTTATTTTTGACTTGGTTTTTACCGATAGTATAAATGATGTTTCCTTATTCAGAAATAAACCTCTTTCCACTCCTGAGGATACATATCACCGAACATTGGAATTAAACATCATTCTAAACGGTTTTGGACGTCACTATACATCAAGACGCGTTTTTTTGTTTTAAACAAACTGATTTCTCTATGCTTAACCTTCTTCTTAAAAACACTGACTAGTCTTATTTGTAATAATTTGATAATGTCGAACTAGCCGTATAATTTTTTCACACAACTATGAAAAACTATTTCAAAATTTGTGTTCCGAAATTTTAATTAAAGCATAATCCGCAACATATAAAAATACCGGTTTTCCCTGCTGATTACACTAAATATGATGTATACCGCTGTTATTTTCTATACCTAAATAATTTCTGTTATCAGGCATATGTCACATAAGTATATCAAAGATGATATAAAACAAGATTCTAAAATGTTTCATAAATTTATTAATACCAAGCGTATGTTGGCTATTTCCCCATCCTGCATGAAATAAAACGGTGCTGAATGTTGTAACAATGAAGAAATATCTAATTTTTTTGCTGACTTTTTTCAGGGTACTTATACAAATTTTTGTAATAATTGTGATACTCAATACCCATATTTTAACGGGTCCAGACGATGTACCTAGTTGTGTTTTAAAGAGGTGCCCAGATGCTTTACATGGATCATTCTGCAATCTGTTGAACTTATCTCTGAATACCTCTGTTTTGCCTTATATTTGGAAACAGTACTTTATCATCCCACTCCACAAAAAACGCAGTAAAGCTAATATTTCAAATTACCGAGGAATAGCTAAAATTTGCACTATCCCAAAATTATTTGAACATTTTCAGGGGTGTCACCGAAACCACTTCCTCTTCAATTACACCAGTTTTACGATTTTAGGTGTTTCGGAATACACTCTCGGTTGTTTTTGAATCCCCCTGCGTTTGGGTTAGATAATTGGTTATTTTCACCCATAAGAACATTTTTTTGACTAAAACCATTGATACGAAAGGAAAGACTGTACTTTTTCAAAGTAATCTGCATAATTTTTTTACAAACATTTTATTTGTTCAAACTATTAATTTAACATTTTACGAAATATCTTGTAAACATCCTTCAGTCGACAAAACCAATCGAGCAAAGGGATGCAAACTCGTTTTAAATGGAGTTTTTGTTTTATCGAGTATTTCAATAAATTGTGTTGTATATTAAAGTACTGAAACTACTAACAACGCGTTTAAGTTTAAAATGTTCATTATTTACTACTGTGTATTTGAATTAAACGTACATTAAAAATTTTTTGCAAGTTGGCATGTTGCTTACAAAAAAAGCGGCATGAGAACGCCAATTTGGTAAAGAAGAAGAAACGAAACAAACGGCTGGATTTGAAAATCTAAGTAAAATTCTTACAGATGCTATTGCTGGGGTAACTGTTGTGATGATCAAGCAGTTGAAAGAGAGCCAACATCTTAATGCGCTACTAGAAAAACTATTAAAAAATGTAGCATATAAATAAACAAATATTTTTCTGAACATAACTTTTTTGAATGTATTGTATGCTAGCGCTGTAAAGAATAAGCGGTTTCATCGCGAATGTTAGCAGTTGTGTGTTGCCCAGTATTTGTGACCTCTTCATCTTCGTTATAATTATTAATGTCGTCATGTCATATACTAATCTCTTTTGTTGCGAATATTTGTAATAGAAACAAAAAACAGCTGATAAACGACAGTGACAGGAAACGACAGAATTTATGCATAGGAGAGTTGTCACGGAAATTGTTACATTCGGCGGGAAGAAAATTTTAAATTTTTTCTTTTACAATTTATTAGAATTACTAAAATTGTAATAATTTGACTTCTTAATTTATCGTTAATGTCAGACACATTTGTATTGTTTTTTTTGTTTATCAAAAGCATTAATAATTAAAAGAATATCAAATTTTATTGCAATACTTTTATATGCTGAGAGCACTATTAAGACAAGCAACAAGCGGTTTGATTATTGGATAAAAACACTCTGAAAAACGAAACCTCTCACAGTGCTGTGACACATACAGTTTTATCGAGAGGATTGCAAAACTCCCGACTCTGAAAACACCAGAAGTTTGGGTGACACCCCTGATAATCACTGATAATGTGCAGGATTTCATCTTTCCATTTCCTTACAACACGGATTCACCAAGAAGCATTCGAATATAACCAACTTATAAATTTCTTTGCTGGTCAATTGTAGATTCTCTCCAAAACATCAAATTGATGTCATATATACAGACTTTAGAAAAGCTGTTGGCAGTCACTTCTTATTCCTCAAGAAATTGAATACCTTTTGTTTTGCTTGCAAATTTACAATAGTTTGCTGGATTATAGATCTGTCAAACTATCGATAGTCGGCACCATCGATATTTGCGATAGTGAAAGTTAAGACCAACGATATATCGTCAAGAGTATTGAAATTTACACTGATACATTAAAGTGTATACTGCCCAGTATATACGTATCAATTTCTTTATTAATATATATTATTAATAAAATCGCAGACGGCAAATTTTATACATAAGTTTTGATATGAAACATCTTTGGTTTCGAATGAGTGAATTTAAAATCGACCTTGCAATATTTTGATTAAGCAAGATGAGTTGCGATAAGTAATCGGTAAAATGCTGCTGTTTTAAAAAATTATGTTACGTGTTGGCACGGAAGTCATGGAGAGACGAGAATGAAAGAATGAAGTGGTTAAAGCAGATAGAAGTTAAGGTGTATGTGTGGGTATGTGTATGGACAAGCATCGTGTGATCGCGTGCCGGTGCTCATGTGAAGGAAGAAAGAAGAATTAAATGATGAAAGCAAAATAAGTTCAGGTGGATACGTGAGTATTATTATTCGTTACGAAATTCGTAAAGACATTCTATTTTTTGTAACTGGTTACTCAGAGGGTGACTAACAAGGAACTCGAAACCATTACACATTTGCACGTGTGAGCTCAAAAAGGCGTTTCAGTTATTCACGTCAAAAGTGGTTGAATTTTGTAACGCTTACTCAGTTTGAATGTACTATTTCCAATGTATACAAATTAAAGAATCGCTACTTCAAAATAAATAAAGTGATTACAACGAGAAATTTTAGAATAAAATAATAAAAAATTGTATAGTTAAATAAAATAAACTAATCGATGACAAAGTTAAATTCCACTCTGCACAATCACATATTTTTTTTGTCTCACGCTGGGCTTATTTACACGTGTTCACTGTTTTTAAAAAACTTTTACAAGGCCAAGTAGAAAACGTTTTTCACCTTCTTTCGTTAGTTTTTAGTTGGTTTTTGTTATTGTTATATTTTTTCCTAATTTATTTTAATAACGAAGTTTGCGCCAGAGATGTGCAGTGAATATCATCGTGACGTTTATGAAG
>JBANCV010000641.1:0-27107 GCA_037040105.1 Amiota albilabris | reverse complement strand
AATTTTTATGATTTATTATTCTTTACTATTCTTTCTTCAGTTATTAAGATGATTTTGGCAGTCGAAGTAGTGAACTATTTTCTTTAGGTACAAATGTAACCGATTTTAGATGATAATTCCATTTAAAACAACTGTCATCTAGACTTGTCCAAAAATATATTGGTTAAGTTTTGTTGTGTGAAATATTGTGGAGAAAAAAATAAGTTCTCCAACTTATCTTTGATAAATTTTGGACGTTATGAAACCTTAATTAAATTAAAGTTTGTTTTTGAATACTATAGTAAAACAAAAAATACCCAAAAATAGACGACCAAGAAACTTCAAATCAAATCAAAACCAAGACTATGCCAATGTAAATATTATTTGACAACAAAAAGAGGGAAAGCCTAGACGTTACACACAAATAGAAATGGATAAGTCGGTTCTAGTCCTGTTACGTCAGAAAAATATAAAGACTTGTTACATTATAAACACTCAATATATCACAATTATTTCAGAAATTAAAAAAATGTCTAATCACTCCTCTTAGTGACGAAGATTAATTTGAACTGGTTTAGTTTTTTTGTTTTATATGAAATACGTTGTTATAATGAATTACTTATACTTATGTTTGAAACTTTTCTAATTATTTTTGTACTATATATATATATATATATATATACTACATATATAATAATTATATGTGCATCATATTTTTTCAAAATTTAAAAAGTACAAAACCTTTTATCAAAACTTTGGGTATTCAGTTTTATTCGTAGTGGAATGTTACGAAATAAGAACAACAAAATAAATATTAACAAATTTCATTTGGTGTTTTACCTGTTTTAGTATTATCAATGTTAATGCATTGATAACATTAGTGGTCAATATTGTTTCCATTATTCATTACGAGAGTTGCTTTTTAAGTCTTGAGACAGACAAATAATAAGAAATATGTATAATCGAAAATGACTTTATTGTTTTTCAAAATATTTTCCTTGAAGATCAATAAACTTTTGCATGCGATTGAATCAATTTTCGAAGCACTTTTCCACTCGGAATGAGGTATCTCCAAAACATGTGTAAGGCGTCGAAAAACATTGACCTCGCAATTTATTTTTGATGTGCGGGAATAAAAAGAAATCATTGGATGCCAAATCTTGACTATAGGGCGGATGACCCATCAATTCGACATCTTTTGAAGCACCGCGATTGAATTTTTTCAACATATCTACCAATCGATAGAACCCCTTTTTTTCGTGATTGTCAAATTGTACGGTATTCAACGTGAACAAATCTTTTTGATGGCCAAATGTTCATGCAATATTTAATGTATGCGAGTGGAACTAATGCCCAAACATGCCTCAATCTCACGATAAGTCACATGGCGATTTTCCAACAACAGTTCATGCGCTGAATCGATGTTTTGTGGCACAACAACCGATCTTGGACGACCTTCACGAAATTCGTCCTGGAGAAAACTACGATCACGATTGAATTTAGAAAACCAGCAAAGCACTGTAGGGCTGGATGGTGCACGAAAAGTCAAAGCGAGTTGATCGGCACACTCTTGTTGAGTTAATCCAAGTCGAAAATCATAAAAAATCATTGCACGAAAATGTTCACGATTTAATTCCATTTTTTAGCCGAAATCACTGTAATCAATACAAATAGCACTCGTATGAGTACATTTATCATTAAAAACGACAAGCTGTACGATACCAATGTCAGATTTCACATATCAACATTGGTGTTGCCATATCTCAAGACTTAACCAGCAACCTACGTACAACTTTATTAAGATGGAATCAACTAGCGATTTAAGGTTGGACAGATTGATGGTCGTTGTTGCTTAGCTGTCTCAAAC
Organism: Amiota albilabris; assembly: GCA_037040105.1. NCBI lineage: Eukaryota > Metazoa > Arthropoda > Insecta > Diptera > Drosophilidae > Amiota > Amiota albilabris. The sequence continues at coordinate 25,261 of JBANCV010000641.1, read as the reverse complement.
TGTCTCCTATTCTTGAAAATTTTAGCAGAAATGATGATTCTCAATGGGATGCAGGTTTGGGCTTAGTGCTAGCAAGTTCAATACAGGTATATTTCTTTCTGTAAAGATACTTGTAGTGACCCGTACTCTGTGTATGGACGCATTGTCCTGTTGAAAAGTTCAATCATCAACATACAAATTCTAAGCAAACTCTATTAACTAACTGTCCAGAAGGTTAACATACATGTTGTTGTGGTTGAAATGAAGCATATAGGGTTCGTGTCTTATGATGACATTATGTCACTCTTCGCCCCAAAAAGGTATTTGTTGGCAAACTGCATGTGACCCTTGTGATTTGGTAAATATTTTGGTTAAGGCACCAGTTTTCACATCAAATTTGGAGGAGTCGTCCTTGTTATTTTAAGCCTCATAAGTGCCTTAATTTTTCCGCTACTCATGGAATCAGCCACAGCAAAACATTTTATGTGGCGTCTGCATGGGATATCGATGTTGCTTTTTCAACCGCTTCTTGGAGCTGTAACATATTTACTTGGATTTTTGCAATAATTTGAAATGTAGTTCCTATGTGTGATTTTTGAACCGCTTTCATATATTCCTTTTATCAGACCTTCTTTGTTCTGGATCAAACAAACTAGTTCTACGAGGCATTTTATCTTATCAATTATAAAATATTTAAAACTTACCTACTTTATAAAACGCATATATCAACAAAATCTGATCTGAACTGATTTGCATATATACTCGTATATATTTCTGTACGCAAGAATACTTACTCAGTTTTATAAGAATACTTATACGCGGATTTTAAATGTTATCTAGCACACCTGTGGCATTTGAACATTCACATAGATACACATTCTTTTTTCATTCATTGTAAATTGCCTTTGGCTACTCACGTGTGTGTATGTTTAGTGTAAACATGTTAGAGTTAATCATTATCAACATCACCATCATCATCATCATCATCTTATCATTTTCTTCGTTTAGAATACATTCACAATGTGCTATTGTGCATTTATATAAATGTTAGATACTCTTTGTATCCAAGTGTGTCTGTCTGTCTATTTGTTTATATGTATGAGAAGATGAGTGTTTGTGTGTATGTGTGCGCTTAGAAAAAAGAGCATTCACTCCAGCACCCACACTAACCCAATCCTTGGCTCATTTTTAATGTCTATTATCAGTGACCTCATTTGTGACGGACGCCTTTGGAAATCTTTAAACAGAAAACATTGAACGGCAATTTCCTTACAGTACTTATTTTTGTTCTATTGTTATATTTGTTGATGTTATTCTTATTATTAAATAAAATTGATGCTATTTCAATTATTCAATTTTCTTTGTTCTTCTACAATCAAATAATTCAACAAGATTTGATTTTATTCTCATTCCCGTTCTCATTGGACAACAAACAAATATATAAAACACCCATCACTGGTATGAAGATGGAAAAGAAACGTGATATAAAGAAAGAAAGAAAGTACTACGTAGGGTGCTATTTATATTTCGGGATCTAGCAAAACTAATTTCAATAGCTAAAATCTGACAAAACCATAATAAAGTTTGACATATTTTTAGCATAAGCGTGCTCACAAAGTTTTCATGTATAAGTGCTATTTGTTTCGTTTACAGTGAGTTAAGAAAATCCATTTGGCCAAAAAATGGAAATTTCAAGAGAAGGATTTCGTTGGATAATTTTTCATTACTTTCGACGTGGATTATCTCAATAAGAATGTGTCGATGAATTCAGTTCTTTGTATGGCGATAAAGCACCATTAAAAACCACATTATATCGCTGGTATTGTGAATTCAATCTTGGTCGTAATTCGGTTCCTTGTACATTAGTTCCACTTCAATATATTCGATTTTGCATGAACACTTAGTTGAAACAAAAAAAATTTACAGTCGTTTGATACCCCATAATTTATCAGAAGCTCCAAAAAAAAAGCTAGCTTCTATTAGTGTAAGGAAATGCTTAAAAAGTTGAACCGTGTATAAAATCTTAACAGCTGACGGAGCATGGCTATATGCATATGAACCGGAAACAAAGCAGCAATCAACTCTTTGGGTGCCCTAAGACGAGCGAAATGCAAAAAAAGTTTTTCGCTCTCAAAGCACCATTGTTCCGCTTGAGCAACGCAGGGCGTTCAATTCTGATTGGTACACGACCATTTGTTTGCCGGAAGTCTTCACAGAAATTCGCAAAACCAACCGCCAAAGACGAATCATTCTCCATCATAACAATACGAGGTCTTACACATCTCGTCAAACACGTGAATTTTTGAGCAGTCAAAACATCGAATTGATTTATCCCCCAGTCCTGAATTTGCACTTCTTGATCCCGAATATCAAAGGTAAACTGCGTGGTTAACGATTTACGAACGCCGAAGAAGCTTTCAAAAACTATGTTTTGCAAGTGTCTCAAGAGGAATGGAAAAACTGCTATGGCAAATGGTTTGAACGAATGCAAAAGTGCATTGATCATCATGGTGAACACTAAAGCCATTTTCATGTAAAAATTTTTGTTATTATTTCCTATTCCCCTCATATAAATAGTACCCCACGTAATGGTACAAAATACAAAGCAAGCAAAAAATAATAACAGTTGATAAGAAATAACAAAGGTTTCAAATTAATTTTAAAGCGCTTCTTAGTTTGTTTAACCCAAAATTAGGAAAATTCTAGTCAATGAAGATGGAAATCTATTATGATAATTATAGAATTCAAATTCAATCAAATCAAAAATCAACAATAATTGAAAACTAATTGTGAAATAGTGAAGCACACTTTCAGGGATAGAGATATTGATATGTTATTGTATGTTGATGCATATTTGGTTGATGCATATTTTAAACTAAACTACTTTCAACAAATTATGGCGCTAAAGCTGTCAGCATCATTAGCGATATGTAGTTTAAAATCCCTTCATATTTATATACCCTTTACACTTTGTAACATCTAATTAACTCAGCGCTCACAATGTCAACATAGAAAGATGAAGCAACGGAGAGGCAAATCATTCATTTGATCAAAATTGTTGTAGCATGGTTGGGATGTGCCATATATATCACTCCTTGCAAAACTTTATGAAGGGTGTTTAATTTCAATAGAATATTTTTGGTTTTTTTTTTTTTTTTGCATATATATCGAAATCGTAAAATATTTAAAATGATAACACAAAGGATATGTAAGAGCTCTTACATGAGATCAAAAAGTGTTGTTATCAATCTATCAATCAAAATGGATAATCAATCAATCTATCTATCCTTCTCTCCATGCATCTATCTATTTAGCTCTTAATCAATCAATCTACCTATCTATCCATGTATATATCTTTGTGTATATAAATCTATTTCTTAATCAATAAATTAATAAATCAATCTGCCTATCTATCTATCTATCCATCTATGAATTTAATTACTTCGAGCCGCAATATACAGTACGCATGGTAGCGTGGCAACGGTAAGACACTCGCCTTGGTGCGATCAATAAAAAGCTGCTCCATTGGTTTTTGTTTTGCCATTTAGACACCAAGTAAGCCTTCCATCGCTAAATAAGATACGCATCGCCTGTGCATTATTCTGGTCACAGAATATACTATTTTAGTTTTTTGTTTAATTGAAAATCGTAGCTACACTTTTGAACTGGTCCTCGACAAAATTCATGGGATTGAGCAGAGACAGGCGATGATAAAGGCGATGAGCATCCGCTTTTTGTTTCGATTATAGCCGAAGTAGCGATTATGGTATGTATTTGTGATGCTTTTACTTATAGCAGGCGGAAATTGTGTTGTCGGTGTATGTGCAGTTAGACTTCATACTTCATACTATGTGTCATTAGGGCCCCAATACGCATAAACGACTCTATTTTGTAACCAAACGACTTGTATACTTTGCATATGCTTTACCAGCGAAGGCATTTTAGATATCATACGCTATTAGCCATGCCGATATTCTTGTATCATGCCAAATACTATCCTAGAGTGTCTTCTACTTTTGGAATACTTTTCCAACAAAACTAAGCGACTCAATCATATCAGTTAGTAGGTAATCCTAAGAATTTGGCGGATTCATTCGGAAGTAATTTGACGCAGGTTTCAATTCCAAAAATGGTCCTTTGCAACCGAAATAGGCATTCGTATTTGCAACACTTAACAGAAGTACTTAAATGCCAAATTGAAACATTCAAAAGTCACATCAAATTATTGATGTAAACAGTTGGAGAAAAATCTTAGCTTGCAACACGATAATGTGTCACACTTACATTTCGATTTCTCAATCGAATGAATATATTCAGATTGAGGGGGTTTTCAAATAGTGCGGCTTTTCGGCAGGAACTATGTATGAATATTACATCTTTTTTAAAAATTGTATTTTTTTTTAGAGTTTCTAGAAATACGAATTAAACAATCTGTTAAGGACATTGTTCATGAAATCATTAAGACTTTTAACCGCACGGTCGTAAACATCATCCGCGTTCTGAATAATTTCATGAGCAATTTCTATGAATTTCTGTATAGTTTCTCACTCAGTACTTAGATATATGACAGCAGTGGATTTTTAAATTTGATTGATTTGATTTAACTGTTGTTCGAATAGCTATCGCTAACCAATTTGTCTCATTCTTTAAATACTTTAGTCATATGCCTGCAACAAAATGTAGATGGACACTCTGTTTATGACACTCTGATTTGTTATTAAATCTCACATTGTGTTATATTTTTTTGTTTTGTTCTGTTCCGTTTATATCTACTGCGTATGACAGCGCAAATTGTTGCTCATTTCATTAAAGATAAATAGCATATTATTATTTAGAACATTTCATTTTATTTAAAATATTTATAAATGTATTTATCTACATCCAAATTATTGGTGCATATTTCTGGCAAGATTGGCGATTTTGAAAGCATCCGAAATTATTCCAATTAGTTCGTCCTGCTGAGCTGCATTTGCAAAAGTTATGTCAAAATAGTACATAAGCATATAGATGACACGTCTTTGAGCCTGAGTCAATGGACTTATATCCAATAGAACGGGATCGGTTTGAGTGCCTTTATGTTGATTGTTTTCCCCAGGCATCATTTATTATTTATCTCGTTGAACTCTTATATTAAAAGTAGTTGATATTAATTGACCGATGACTCTTCTTGCTTGTTTGCTCCCAAAACGAAGACTGTTCGTTCTTTTTGAAAACAATTCAGAGGTAAGCGAATGTTTGATGTTCGATGGCTTTTGATTCATGTCCAATGAAATTATGATAAAAACAATTTTGCCAAGTATTTGCAACGAAGAGAACAAAAACCTCGGAAAATGAGTAGCCTGTGCTTATGAGCATATTATTCATAGTAAATAACAATAACAATGAAAATCACTCAATGCAGTTTCTCAAACTACAATAAATATATACTATATACAATATGTACATAAGTAGCTATGTACCATACAAGTATGATGCTTAAAATGTATATGTGCCTGATAAAATTTCATAAATAAAACAATTATTATATTTTATGTAAATGATATTGTATGATATGATGCTCAATCTAAATGCAACCACTTGGGTGGGTTTCTCAGAATGGCTCACTCCTGATTAGTACTCTTTTAATAAAAATATTTTTCTTGCAATATTAAAATAAGTATGTCATTATGAAGATTAACGAAACTAAATTCATTGATTCATTATAACAATAAAAATATGGCCAATCTATCTCAGGACAACAATAAATTGCAAGGTATGCTGAATATCAAGGCAGCTACACCAAGGCCTCTCAAAAATTTTGTTTTTTTTGTCACTTCGAACATTATTCAATTAAGTATGGGAATACAGGGGTCGGCATATATTGTATGTATATTTTGACAGGACAGAAACTCCACTTTTATTCGTTTTATTTGAAATCTATCTAATGCAAAAATTTAAATAAAAATTGTTGCCTATGGTTGGTTGTATTTTAATTGAAGAAAAAATTAAATTTATTATATTTTATTCACACGTTCTCTTATATTTTTTTTTTTTAAAATTAAAAACAAAAATTGATGAATGGCATAAGTATTTTGATATGTTTTTGCTTAAGTTCTTAAGAACAATGGCTTACTTTAAACTTTGAGAATTTTGATAAAACATGTTAGTATTAATAAAAGATGTATCCACCTTTAGACTTTGTTAATTTCTGGAGTCGATTTGGAATGGAATTCAGGAGGGATTCAAGGAAGTGTACCGGAATCTCGTTTCAGCCCTTTATGATCTCTGTGATAGTTTCTTGTTTCATTCTTGTTTAATGTAACAAATATATTTTTTTTTTTTTTTTTTTTTTGATAAATGATACTCAAAAATACTTTCATCTGTCCAAAGAATATTACATCAAAATGATAAGGGCTTGCCAACAAAGTTTTTTGCAAATTCCAAGCGTTTCTTTTTGTTTTTTGGGGTCATAAAAGGTATTGACCTTGCTGTGTATGTCTTCATATTATCATCAATAAAACGTATATTGTTCTTTTATTTATATGATTGTTTGTGCTCATATTCTACTCTAAAGCTGCAGCTTTTGATGTTTTCAGTGGGTCGCCTGTAAATATTCGTACTATCTGTCGATCTTCATGGTTTGTGGTCTTTCGCTTTCTTCCAGATCGACACAAGTTAGAAACTTGTTTTGTTTTTTTTATATGTATTCATTTGATAATATACAGTTTGGCGTAATAAATTATATTACTTAGCGATTATTATAACGGAAATACCCAAGTTAAACTTTGTCACAATTTCAGTTCTGATAATAGCACTTAATTCAGCTATTTTCACCATATTTTTTTTATTGAAACCCGTACCTTTTTATTCTTTTATAATTAAATATGATATCTTAATCAAAAGCACTGAACACAATGCAACTAACTTTAATGTCAAAATACTTATGCCATTATAAAATACTCTCTCAAATTGGATTTCTCTCTTCAGAAGAAGAATGCATAAAGAAACTAGCCAAATATTAAGCATGCTTATTGCTTAATATTGGAGCAATGAATAAAGCTTAATAAAATTTCCCTTACATGAAGCTGGAGTGTAAGAGAACAACAAAAAGTTGCTTTTGACCTTATGCCGACCCCTGTATATTTCAGTTTTAAGAGAGCTAAAGCATTTTATTTTGTGTATGTAGATTTGATTCTTAATTTGGCCTGGAGCAGAAATTGAAAATTAAAGCAGCAACAACATTGCTTGGGATATGATTCGTAAAGAAACAGATATATGGATGAACAAAACTAAGTATTGTACCCTTTATCAATTTCCTTTATAATGCTGTTTCTATGAATGAATAACACCTGAATGTGATATGCTTCACATATGTGTTTACATACCTTTAATAATATGTATCGGTCGCAAAGTTAAGGAGACTTTTTCAAAAACTCTATTTATAATAATGCTATCTTTTGACGGAAATACGAATTTGAAAGGTAAATCCTTCACTGACGTTCTATCAAAATTTCATGATCAACGGACAATTAGAAGGTGAGTTATTGTGACAGAGTGTTTAAAGCATCGGTCAAAAAATTGAACTTCGAACAAAGTTAAGTTTTGTTTTAAACTTGGAAAAACTTTTACTGAGACGTTTGAATTAATGAAACAAGTTTATGATGCCAATTGTTTATCCCGTGCTAAATTTCATGAGTGGTTTAAACGATTCAAAGAAGGTCGTGAGCACATCAAGGACGAGGAACATACTGTTCCGAAAAGTTTCGTGGTTACACCAAGTAACATTAAAAGTGTGCGTGAATTTATAAAAAAAAGAACCAAAATATGTGTCAATGGATATTACATATCAAAGGATTCACTTCATGGCAAATTTGACCGAAAACTTAGGACTCAGGAAATTGACTTGTGAGCAAAACTTACTCTGAATTCAACATTGCAAGAAGCTGATTAGATATTAAAGAGAAAGGACCTAAATATGAAGTTTAGCATGAACCCGAAACAAAGCATTAAAGCGCTGAATGGAAGTGAGCCAGATCCGAAAAAAGCCGTTGCAAGAAGTTAAATCTCAGACACATTTGATTTGTTTCTACGATAACATAAAGAATAACTCTCAAGAAGTTTGTGCCACAAGGTCAATCGATTAATGGGCTGTATTATCTTGGAGTAATGAAGCGTTTGTTGTCGCGTATTTGCCGTTGGCGCTATCGTTACACTTATCACTGATTTTTTGAACAAAAATTATATTTTAACTATCAACCACTCATCGTATACTTCTGATTTGTGCACGTAGCGTCTTCTACTCCTTCGCACAACTACATTTGGCACTGAAGGACATTCCTACAGAACGACTTAAAAATTTATTCGACATGCTAATTAATCGTGCAAAACATTGTATTGAAGCGAAAGGAGACTAAAAACAGATGATTTATGAAAAAAAAAAAAAAATATTTGTTTTGTTGTTTTTTAAAAAGTCTCATTTACTTGGCGAAAGACCTTCTAGTTGAAGTTATAGACTTGTAGACTAACAAAATACTGTTCGGAAAATAAATTGTAAAAAATTATAATGATTACATTGAAATCTTTGGTAGAATTTTTTTTTTTTTTTTTGTTGTTTATGTTTTTCCGAGTCTCCATTTTACGAAGAAGAAAAGATCAACATTATTTCAAAATTGAGTACAAATTTTTAGTAAAAAATATAATAATTTATATGAAAGTTAAAATGTATTAAACGACATCAAAAGGTTTTCTTTTCTTTTAAAGAAAGAGCGAAAAACATTCAAATATTCAATTTCAAGTTTCGTTTCTTATGAAAGCTAAGTATACTGCAAAATACAAAATTGATAGTGGTTATTGGTATGTTTTTTATAAATAAAATATCAAAATAAGCTTAAGCCGTCCTCGAAACCAAGAGGGCCGTTAGCACAGGATATGATGGTGCTAATAAGTAACATGAAAAGCACTCATGATGGAGTTTAAAAACTCATAACAGATATTGAGCCAAATTCGATGTATGTCCATTCTTGTGCTTATAATGTAAATTTGGTATTTTTAATGGTCTATAAATGGTTAATTAATAAATAAATAATACAACAATATATATGTATTAAATATGTGGATGTCTCTAAATCGAAAGTATTTTGTTTTTTCTGCTCTAAAAAACAATTTTAAAATGTTGATTTTTTAAAAAATTTAGCCAAATATAAACATAACATATCTCAGGGAACCAAATCAAACCACCAATTTGACTTTAGGCCACAGTTTGATATACCAAAATAACTGCATTATGTTGTCCATTGCATCCTTACTGCGTTTGGATGGAAGCTTTTGGCAGGATATTGGTATCGACTCTTTGCTCCACAATATCAAATGCCTCCTCCCAGCTAAGCAATACATCCCATTACAAAACGACCTATGTGCATGAAACTTCACCGTCAACATACGCGACATGAAGTCATCGATAAGAAGCATTAGATGCTGTAACAATTGAAATAATATGTCTCATTAATTTGAAAATTGCCAAAAATACAAATTAAGTATATACATACATTGGTCTATCTCCTCTGCACTGGTGAAGGCAGTTTGACCCCAGGGAGTCTCCAAGTTCTGAAAATGAGAAATGAAATGATATCCGAAAATTTGTAAAATATGCTTATCAACTGAATAATGATTATAAATAATCGAACCTCATTTCGTATTGCAATTGGAGTCTTTCCGTGATTTGCCAATGCCATCGAATTTTCAAATCTATTGTGGTTGCATGTGTAAAAAAAATTGTGTACTGCTTGCTGTCTTCTTAAGTGTTCAACAAATATTTCACAGCACTCAAACTTGACATCCACAATAAGAAATTGCTTCCTCCTTCAGTTAAATACCTCCTGATGACCCATAGTCATACAAAACAGCAACAGCAGCTCAAAAACTAGAAAAAGTTTTTCGTACCTCTTGGGACCATGATCTCAACTTAGCTTACCGGAAGTCCGACTCTAAAGACGGTGAGTATACTGGATTGTTATTCCAATAAAGAGATAGTACAAAAATATACGTGTGCGGCTCTACGTAGTGTAGCAAGTGGTATTTGAGCATTTTGAAATCCATATGTAAAATTTGGAAATAAGCAACATATTAGAGAGATATAGACAAGTTGCATAAGTTTTGGACTTTTCATATACAATATTATAGATTTTAAATTTTAAGTATATATAGAAATCTCTAGCTCGCTGGTGCCTAACTAAACCTATAATCTAATATGTAGGTGCACACAAAATCATTTTAGACATTTTATTCTATTGAAAATAAAAGATTAAATTTAATAGAAAATCTCTATAAAAATAATTTCATTCAATCATTCTAGTAGTTCAACATATTAGATTTAAATGGAAAGCGATCTTTTACCTACATATTAACCATTATTATATTCTTCACGTAGTGAATAGTATTATAAGTTCGTCATGAAGTTTGTAATGCAAAGAAGGAGATATCGTAGACCACATAAAGTGTATATATTCTTGATCAGTGTGACGAGACGAATTGATGTAGCTATTTCCGTTTGTCTGTCTGTCTGTATATAGTCCAACTAATCCATCAGCTACAGAGCTGAAATTTTGTACGAAGCTTTCTTTTTACCTTACGCAGTACATTTGCCGGAATCGGACCATTAGGGGGGTACCTCCCATACAAACCACCTACTCAAATTCATGTTCTTATTAGAAAAACGTTTTTGTTTTTTGTGCTATCGAAATGAAATTTGAACTGGAAGACCCATGTACATAAGCCACTAAAATTTCAAGACTCACGAACTATCAGGAGGGGTACGTTCAATACAAGTCCCCTTCTCAAATTCATGTTCTTATTTTTTGTTTTTTTTTTTTTTAACCTATCATCGTGAAATTTGGACTCAATAAGATTCTGATTTATATTCATCAACCATGTAAATTTAAAGATTCTAGGATTACTGGCTCGTATAGCTCTCATACAATAAACATTTGCTAGGGGCTGCTTTAAGGTACCCTTCTTTCTGGTCTTTATATAGAAAGAGATAGGATGTGATATTCAAATTCTGTGAATTTTTTCAATAGATAACAAGTTAATGTCTTGATTTACCTGATTTTATTTAGTTTTCAATCTTCAAACAGCGTATAAGACCGCGTATTGTAGTGCAGTACTCAACTTTGATGGCACATTGAGTCTGATTGAGAGCACAATTGGCGAGTCCTATTTGCTGTTTGTTGTCACGCCCTGCAATCATTGACTGAGTTGGGTCATTTGGTCGTTGGAATATTACTTCATCGGCAAATCACAATCATGTATAACATACTTCATTGTACACATGCACATATTTGATAAGTTGAGTGTCAAATATTGAACATGAAAGAAAGCATTCAATAGTCAAGTCCATGTGCCATTTTGCCTTATTTGTTGTTTACTCAGTGTCAATATGATTAAACTGATGAGCTTCGATTAAACTTCAAAATGCAAATGAAAAGTCACATGAATTGAATAAATGAATGAGTTTACTACCAAATGGACACTTGGTTTTCATATTTAAGCACATTTTCAAGCATTCAAATCGTCAGATTGGCTGGTCGGTCAGTCATCAATATGTGTATGTCGTTACAACATGAAGATACATGCCGAATCATTATCGCATTGGAAGCCAATCAAATCGGCAAAAAATTCTGGTAATCTTATACTTAATTGATGATAACATAACTCTGTTAATTGTTACGTATACTTTTAAATCTTTTAATTCCAGATCTAAAGAGCAAAGTGATAAGTGATAATATAAGCAGCGATGATGAATCTCTCTGCACTAAGGAAATTGCAAAGAAGAGCATAAAATATTATCTGCAGAATACAACGTTACATGGGCTAAAATATATTGCCGAAGATCAGATTACAATACCGGAACGGTGAATGCATTTAAGTCTTTGTAAATCACCCAACTTTATTATTTATTTATTTTTAGAATATTCTTTGGTTTATCATTTATCTTCGTTGTAATACTTTCTGGTTTTTTTATTTCAAATATTTATATGAAATGGTCCGCTTCACCAATAATAATTTCAACAAGCGCCAAGCAGAAATTGACAAGTAATGTACCCTTTCCGGCGATCACTATATGTAATCTAAATCAGGCACTCAAGAGTCGCGTACAACGCATATCACGGTATGTTGTTATCATCATTTATAGCATAATTCATTTCCTTCATAATCGTATCACATAAATAAATGAGTTGCTTATCTCGTATCTAGATCCAGTACTAATTATTCATTGCTTATGAGTCTCTGCGATCAGGGTGGTGATATGACAATATCCTATATTGGTACATGGCGCTATTTTAAGGCAATACTAGTAGAGGTTGCCCAACCTTGCGATGAAATGTTGTTGTATTGTAGATTCGGTGCGCGTCAAGAAAACTGTTCCTTAATCTTTAATTCTGTGTTGACAGACGATGGTTTGTGTTGCACGTTCAATGCTTTGGATCCGATATACTTATTTAGAAATTACACGTATGAATTTTTGAACTCTCTTTACCCATTACAGTATTTTGATGTTGAAATTTATCTATAGTGATGATGTGCGTCTCTCACCACTTGTAGATAATCATTTTAAGCCAATCGATTGGACTCCAGAGAAAGGATATAGTAAAAATCTTCCGGAATATTTTTATCCACGAGTAGCTGGTGGTACCGGTAGCCGCATGGGTCTCAGCGTTGTACTGAATGCTTCTACAGCAGAGTATTATTGCACTAAATCGATGAGTGTTGGCTTCAAAGTACTCGTACATAATCCAGCCGAGTTACCAAAAGTCAGTAATTATGGCTTTCTTGTCACGGCCGGGCGTGAAGCTCGTATTCCTATCGAACCAATCTATGAGGATGCTGTACCCAGCATCCGCTCAATCAAAAAGTCTGTGCGTCGGTGTCTTTTCTCTGATGAAGGCGATTTGGCCTATTATCGCACATATTCCCGGAAGAATTGTGAACTTGAGTGCGAGGCAAAGATTCTGATGCGCGAATGCAAATGCGTTCTTTATTATTTACCACGCATAGATCCGACTGCCCGAATTTGTGGTCCGAATGATAATCAATGCACAAATCAGGTACAAACCCAAATCGAATCATCGAATCGTAATCTTTCCTGTGATAGCTGTTGGCCGGGATGCTTTGAACTAACATATCGTGCTACGCTCTCTTCCTCGACTATTGTCTATGGCAGTTTTCAGAGTGTCGACGAATTCCCTGCTGAGATATTTAATAGCACAGAAAAATTGCCTGATTTGTCTATTTTAAATTTCTATTATTTATCGAATATATTTCGTAGTACGACCAAATCGGAGATGTTTGGGTTTACAGAGTTTTTATGTAAGTCCGTAGATTATATGAATTTATAATCATCACATTTTTTCTATACATATTTATTTTTCTTTTTGTTCTAATTTAAGCAAACACTGGAGGCCTTTTGGGTCTCTTTATGGGTTTTAGCATATTTTCCCTTATTGAGATTATCTATTACATCACAGTTCGTCCGTATTGTGCCAGTCGAACGATACGACAACTTCGACGCCAAAAACAAGCACAAATGCAAGTTAGTATTTTGGGGCTCAATAAGATATGCATATGTCAATATCAATATATAATCTTTTTGACATAACAGTGGATTACACCAGTACGGCAAAACAGAAAGCCGCCGCCTGCTTATAATACTATTGCGAAACCTCATAAGCATCGCATAGTTAAGTACAGTCTCTGGCAACGTCTATTACAGCATCAACAAAAACGAATGAATAAACATATACCAACGGATCCGTATATCTATCCGTATATTGAATAAGCTGACGTCATCTTTTCAGTTGGAAAGTTAAAAAAAAATTTAATAAAAACTGAGTTTATTTCTGCAAAGATTTTGAATAGAAAAATCAACAAAAAATATAATTTAATTATAATAAATTTCTTATACGTACATTTCACACTAGTATAAGTTATTGGTTGTCAAATTAGGACTAGAGGACTGATGACCCAATCAAGAATATGGGTTCTTAAAAACTCATTTGGGTGCGCCGAGGTATAAAAGCTAGTTTTCCTCCATTCATTGAACACTTCTGTCAAACATTGTATGTCATACAGAATTGACCATTTTACGTTGTTGTATTGGAATTTTTCTTACATGTCCGGTTTTTGCAAAGATACACGCAAACATGTGCTTCGAAGTGTTTGGTCTATTAACAAATTTTAGTGGATTTGGTTGGTCTTCGAAGACCCATAAAGTCGATTGCTGTTCAGTTTCGAAAACATTCAAGAAGTGTGACTTGTCACGATTTTATAAATGCCTTTCGAAGCAAAGCAATTGTATTTCTTAAATTTTTCTTTGCAAAAAACGAAAGGAGCTTTGAACTGGTCACAGTAATATTGCCCTTTCTTTAAATTTAAATGGTATAATATCATTGTAATATTTTGTTCTATAGATTGCTTGGTATGATCAGTCATATTGGTTGAGAAATCTGCATATTCTGATCATAATCGTCAATGAATGAAAACTTGTACAACATAAGTAAGTATAATAGTTTTGGGACCAAAATCCATTATCTTTTTTTTATAAAAATTTATTTAAATATTAATCACAACTGCTTAAAATATTTATTTGATTTATTAGGATTATTTGAGTAATATACATTTTTCTAGTTCAACAACTTCTCTCCTCCATAGTTTGCGTTGTGTCTTACCTTAGATGACAGTTGCCTCCAGTATTAAATCTCAAGTCCAAGATTAGTTGTAGTCTTGACAAGATTGATAATAAAATGGTAAAATCTGTTCCCTGGAATGGATTATTATTTATGATATCAATCTTCGATGATATGTAACATACGTATTTGCCACTTCCCAACACAATGGGAATGAGCATTGCTAATAATGATACCTAAACATGGCAAATCGGAAAACTTTGTCGAATCTTAGAGACCAATAAGTCTGCTTCCGACTTTCTTGAAGATATTTGAACGAATATTTCTGGTGGCAGAAACATGAAAACAAACCGAATCATCTACTCATCAAAAATAAGTTGTTGTTTTTTTTTAGGGAAACTACTTATTTATTTGCTTAGCTAAGAACTTCTACATATATGAGAAAGTAATTTCCGCCTATGTTTATGATTTTGGAATGGATCAAAGAAATTACATGCTCTAATATTTCAAAATTCACAAGAAAATGAGTAATCCAAAGTAAACAAAATATCTTGATGGAGAAACAAGCAACCACCATCGCATTCATAGTTCAAGAAAAAAAAAAAAAAAGAAATAAAATTTAGAACAGAACGAAATACATAGAATAAAATGTTTTTAATATACTAGAATAGAAATAAACGGAACAAAATCAAATAGAACGGAAAGCAATTTTGATGGTCAATTTGTTTTGTTTTTCTTTTGAATTGTTTTTCCATTACTAATCCATCGGTTAGTTTCATCGACCCCAAATAAATCAACGGCATCCAATTGGAACAAAACAAAAAAAAAAAATAATAATTTATTTTACGAAATCATTACACGTCTTATCAATTACGATGGCCTTCTACAATACAATCATTTTGTAATACGTAACCACAATGCAAACGGTAAAAATTTCTAAGATTTTTCAAATAGAAATATCCAAACAACTCGAGCATTCTAATTAGTTGCAAATTGTTTCATTGACCTCGTTAAATATAAACAAAAAACGTATCATAATCGCTTGTATTTCCGATTATTTATTTGAATATCTATACGTTACAAATATTGTTTGTAGTTTGCAAAAGAGAATAAAACTAATAATATTCATAAGTTCATTGATATGGAATAGGTTTTTTTTTTTTTCTTAAACTAAGAAAATAACAAAGACGGGATCAACTTGAAACCATTTGTGGAATTGTAGAAATTGAATGTATTTGCTTTGTTTGCATCCAATTTACATTTTTTGTGGAAGGCCTACGATAAACTTTAATAGATTTTATTCATTATTTATTTCATTTTTAGTAGATAAATTGGTGCTCAGTTAAAATTTTTTAATATTTTAAGTATTTCTTTGTAACTGATAGTGAATGCATTAAGTCTTTCAATATTGGTTGATGAAGATTCTACTACTATATTTGTGATACCTGATATGATGATATACCCTTTTTTTTGTCAATTCTGTAGACAATCCAATTTATGCAAATTCTAAGGACAAATTTATTAGATAAGCTCCTAACTCTTTTGGAATTTGTTATTATGTAAAACGTTTAAGACTATTTTGTCATATTTTGTCACACCAAATAGTGCAGTTAAGAGCGATTTAGATATATCACTTCTATGCTCATCCTGGAATTTCAGGAATTCATCAAACCGTTTTTCGGCCAGTTGTTTGTATTTTTTGCACTTAGGTGATTATACATCAACATTACTTTGTATAAAGCAAAGTCGAAATTCCTGTCCACATGGATACACAGAACTTCTAAACCGTGCAACGGATTTTGATACGGTTTTCACTGTCATGTAAAGAATTTTTTCCTTAAGGTTATCATGTACATAAACACTTCATTCAACAATAAAAATATTTAATTCATTTTCAGCTACCATGAAATTTTAGTTCGCTTTTTCATTGTTTATGCTTTTCTGTTTCTTGAATTCTGTATTGTTATTGTTTATGCAAAACTTTTTACTGTCACTAAAGTCCTTTGGACATAATTGACCGCTTGAATGTGCTGTATAATCTGGTTATTTTATAATTTCTGTGGGAAATTTGTGATATATTTTACAATGATAATCAACGAAGCGCAAAGTCGAACATTCAACGTTGCTGCCTTAATCCGGAGCATTGAGTGTTTCCCCATGGCCCTTTCAGACGTCACTTTCAGTAGTCTAAATACCCATTTTCAATCCAAGTCATTTTCAAAATTTTCGCTAATAATTTCAGAGCGCCTAATTCAAACCTAAGTTGCAACTTGACCTTCCAAGCCAATGAGTCCGTTTTACTGCAGCATCATCCGCCATTTTCTCCACTATTGAGGAAGAGAATGTACATAATATATTGATACTTGTAGCTATTTGGAATGTCAAGTTTTTGCTCTCCAAAGATAAAATATATATTCCGGCACTTGTAGTATGTACTAATAGAGTCTTTTTTGTATTGACAGTTAAATGGAAATTTGCTTCCGCAGTTCGTATTTATAATCCGAAATAAAGAGAATGAAGAGTAGAGGGTTAAAAATTTCGTCTTGTCAATCCTCCTCAGTTATCAGGAAAGTGACATGCGCCTCTTCGTTTGTCCTGAAGCCATTTTGTCATTAAGGTATTGCTTTATTTTTATTAGTTTAGACAGTATGTCACTACGCTAGAATTTCAGTACAAATCTTTGAGATGATGTTGCTCAAAGCTAAGCCGCTGGGATTTTTTTATGTCACCATTTTTGTTGCATAAGACTAACAAGGACTGTGAACAGGAGTTTTTCATGTATTTAACGTATTTCATCAATCCAGGATTTACAAAATTCGCCACTAGCCATATCTGGACCTGCAACTGAAAAAAAAAAAATAATTCTTACAATTTTTGATGGGAGATTCAACTTCCGAGAACGTTATATCTATATCTTAAGTATCGTCATATGTTCGTAGCACGTTCAGATCAGAAACAGATCACGATGGATAAATTACTGAATAACATTTTTCCTACTCTAGTAGTAGATATGTAAAAATAGATATCGAAATTTTCCCTTTCCCTTTTGCCAAAAGTCTAAATAAAAATCTGTACAGTTTAGTTTCAAAAACACCCACAACAATATTCAATTTCACGTAAAAACGATTAACTTTATAACGCGAATCCAAATATTGCGCAATAATACTTCTTTAGGCAGCTTAACATTTCTGAGTTAAAAATTATTCTACTCAGTGGTTTATAGGAAGATCTCTTATGTATGTATGGTGTGTTGTGGTATGATGAGTGGGTAAAGCTTGACCATTAATTTAACACAGTGATAGCACAATGCGGAGTCTAGGCAAATTCCCCCTTCCCTACTAAACTATCTGGAGTTTATAACAAAGACCACGAGTTTGTTAACACCTGATTGTCATAAACTTTGTGTTGTTTCGTCTCTTCTGCGCTGGAACATTAGACTTTGTGTAGCTAATAAAAATTTGTATAGCAATTCTGACTTGCAGAGATCTCATATAACTTGTTACACAATTTCTGAACAAACTATGTTATTACATATAGTACAAGTAACTTCATTAAATTCTTAATAAAATAAATGTTCTAAATCTGAAAATTTTAATGAAGCACAATATCTGGATAAATAAAATGAGAATTCTCTAAAAATTTAGAACTTTATTATGAGTTTTATACGTATGAGTGTTTATCGTTGGACATTTCATTTCATAAATAGATAGATTGGATAGAATTGGATCTGATAGGATATAAAATGCAAGCAATTGGAACAAAAACAAAAACACAAGAAATGCAATTAATTGCTAAGTACAACGAATAAAGTATTGTACTACAACAATACTAAACTTTATCAAGAGACAAGAAATGAAGACCACAAAACTATTTACTATTTGTAGTATTGTAATATATTGTAGTGTATTGAGAAGTGCCAGCTGGATTATATCACATGACACGTTGCCTCCAACCACTTATTCTTCCATAGGCTTAGTCGTTGTTTTTATGTATGCTAATCGATGGACAGATGGATGGAAGAGGCCTGCGTATCATGATTTCTTCAGATAATCTATATAAAATATACTAAGGCTACGCTGCGTATGCGTACTACAAGGTGTGTCCAGTGTATCTGTGTTAAACTGTTTGTATGCAAATGCGTAACTATAAAGGAAAAAAATATATATACATATACTTGTATACAAACAGATCAGAATAGCAGAGTTGATGTAGTATAAACAAATTGGATCATCACACGCCGAGTATTCGCGTTTTCTTATTAGAAAATGATTCACACGCGAAAATCTAAAAAATAACAAACAAACAAGCAAACAAGAAATATTGTAGATCGAAAAGAAGCGAAACGAAACGAAACGAAACAATAAACCAAAGTAAAGATGCTCTGGACATGGACATTGCCAACAACAACCAAGATCAAGAAAAATAAAAATTAGATTAAAGTCTCAAGATTATTTCTATAGATCTAACACAAAGCAAACAACTCATCCATCCATCCAACATTTTCATTCATCCATCCCATCATCATGCGCCAACATAAGGGAACAAGTAGCTGAATTAAATACCAAAACTAGTAGACATGATCACTATATAAATATCTGATATACACATATATATTCTACATATGTTGCCAGATTATCCATATGAGAAATGTAGGGTACTACCTAGAAGCGCCATGCAAAAGCGAGAAAATCGGAGTCAATTTTTGTCAAAGGCTTTCTCAAAAGGTTATAGTAGTTTACAGAAAACATTGCATCCTATTACTGGTGACAAGAACCAGCAATCAAATGTCTAGAGATGAAAAAGAAAATAACGTAATGAGAATCTTCTGGGCTATCTTTATATTTTTCTACATTAGATCAATAGAGTCCACAAAAGAAGTCAGAGAAAAGATTTATGATGGAATCTGAAAACAATAAGTCCAAGAGAAAGGCATCCTGATGATGGAACACTTGTGAAAAGTTTAGGGAACATAGTTCCGAGCAGTACCGAAAGGAATTTAATTATGTATGTAAATACCTTTTAAATCTTATTTAACTTTGAAACCATGGATGCAATTGAAAATGTAGCAGAATTTAAATGTTACTGTTAAGATGTTTCCAACAAAATGCACAAAACTCAAAGTCAAAAAAAAAAAATATATATATATATATATATATATTCTACAATAAATTTTACGCTCATTAAATTCTTTAGCAATGCACTTCAAGGTAATGAAATTTATTCAAATTGCAATAAAAATGTTTCCTTTAAACAAATTTAGAACAAAGAAAAACATCAAAAATTGCTAAAACAAAAAATAAAAAAAATGAAAAACTAATCATAAAAAATATTTGATGCATTCATTCATTCAATTTAACATTTTTATTCGTATTTTCAATGTTGTAGAACAATAATAAAAACAATGACTGAACTATACTATTATTACATTTACATTCATATGTTTTTAGATACTTTTGTATCTATCTACTTATTTATGTAATTTACAATATTTGTGGCAGAATCAATCCGTCTGTGTCTGTACCTATGGTAAGTACAATATAAAAATATGTTATTGTCTGTGTATATTTGTAGAGCGAAATGATATAATTATGTTCCGAAAATCGCATACTTCTTTCAATGAAATACCAGAAATGTACATCTTTTTCGTATTAACATAAATTGTACTATTCTTTTAATTTCCTGTATGATATTGAAAATAATAGTTTGTTTGTTTACCTTACAACAAAGAATGTTTTTTAAGAATCATGAGCTTTGTTTTATATCTTTTTTGATTTTTCTATTGTATCCCCTCTTAATAAGTAGTATGCACATTCATAAATATTGTAAGATAAGATAATACTTATATTAAAATTATGTCTGAAAATAGATGGGAATCCATTGATGCCAAATCGAGAGAGTACGGTGGTTATGGCATCACTTTCTACACATGCTTTTGAATGACTTACTTTGTCATATTGGCAATGTTAGGATAGGCGCTGTCGTTCAGCAAAATAACTCCATATTGAGTCGTTATATCTAATGAACGTAGAGTTCCGCATTGATCGTTTGGTTCTGTGTATTCAATTCCTGGTAAATAATCCCTTTCCAGTCCCACCATACGTGAATTGTTTACAGGGCTTAGTCTTTCCTTGAGCACTATATCTTGTCTTCAGAAACGATTTGGTTAAGAAATCATTACTTGTGTCTATGAGTTAAACGGTGGCGGCCAAGCAAACCCGTGGAGATTATGGCTTCTTTGTTTTTTGTTGCTCTAAAATTCTGAGCGTAACCCATTGAGAGAAGATACGGGTGTTGGAGTATTTTTCTCTGCCAGTTCCCTTATCCTTTGACTCGAATTTTCATGTTTCATGAAACTCAATGAGATGGCTAGAACGAGGTGAATTTTTGAAGAAGAATTTACCATTTTTGAACTTGGCACACCAATCAAGAGCAGTTCATTCAGGTGTAGTACCCTCTCCATATACAGTACATACAATATAAATGTTGCAACCAGTTTTTGCTGCCTTCCAACCTTGATTAAAAGCAAAATGAATAAGGTGTCGAAAGCATAGAGTCCGGTAGAAGGCAAATATCTTAATTTAAATAATCTAAAACATAATGCCAAGAATATTTTGTTAACATGCGGAAAGTTAAAATTTAAACAACATCTCGACAACTTAGATGCCAACCTAATATGAAGGGCTAGGTAGTCATAGTAGGACATAGATTAGTCTTTGGCTCATAACATTCATTGAAATTGGAAATATCATTGTTGTACATCGTTGAAAAGAACTTGAAAGAAAAAATATTTTTCCAGCATATTAATTAAAAAATAAAAAAGTAATTGGCTTTCCAAAAAAAATCTCCATGGACCATTAAAATAATCAAAAAATATGTTGTAATGATAAAAACTTACTTGGCAAAAAAAAAAAAAAATTATAGAATCAAAATACAAATTTAGTGAATTTCCCAATTATGTTTTATTGATTTTTTAGCATAAATAAACTTAATTTTATATTGAATGGAATTCAACAATGTTATACGTGTTACGATGACGACTACCGCTTCTGTTTTTTGGATGGAATAGCTGCCGGAAGCTTTGAAGCATATTTTGACGAAGAAAAATATGTAATTTTACATCATCAAAAGAGTACGCTTCTACGTATTAAACATTGGTGACCCAACTATGGCTACTTTGGTGGGCCAACTATGGCAACTATTGGAGTTCCGGCTTAGGAAGATATCATAACCAAACATATTGCGTAATTGTCATTTTATAATACACATACATAATTTACGTTAAAAGTGCCATGGTTTTTTTTCCATAAAAATTGTTTTACCTTATATACATCAATTCAGAATGTTTATACAAAGTAAGGGTTAACTATGTCAAAGAATATACATACATATATATAGTTAAATGTCAAATGCACTTTCCAATTGCAAGACAAGTCGCACTAATTCAAGTATGGTACCTGGTTTTCAATGGGAACGTTCCTCTACATATGAGTTTGTATGTTAATATATATACAGGAATGATCACTTCTAAATATTTGAAACTCTTGTGCATAAGTACTTGGATCTACGGTATCTACTCAAAGATTCTTGGGATGCCAACTAAACTCCTTAGAAAATACTTATGTTGCCTAAATCGTGGCAGAGATTACCCATATTCACTTTTTTAAGCCTGTATTCCAAACTTTTGTATTTATTGTTCTTCATCTAATAAAATAGTTATTATGTAATAAAAATAATATTATACAAAAGTATGAATAACATCGGTTAAATACAGACTGTACAAATAACATGCAAAATTACAGGTTCGAATTGCTTTTAACTGAGTTACCGTGATTATAGTTGTGTTGAAAACTTTTATATTTATATCTTAAAAAAGGTGGGAAAAATCATCACAAGTTTGGCTTCCTTGGTGGTCAGGATCCAATAGCCCTTTAGAAATAACACCATTCAACCAGATTCCATCAAGTTTCGATCTTTATCAATATTAGTCAAGAAATTCAAAGGTTTATCATCTTCATTGTCCCATGTACATTATCCCATGGACTATACCATATTTATTTGAAACAATTTCTTGTCTGACTCTCGACGTCTATATCCCATACGATTGATGCAGTCCATAAGTAATGTTATTTGTTTTCCTCCAAACTCTTTAATGCTTCTTTTAAGATTTTATTTCGGAAGTGGAATTTTAAATTCTTATTTACACACTGATCAAGCAGTTGCAATTTGGATGAAGGACGTAGCTTAGCTACTGGGAGTCCATCCCAAACCGGTAATGTCCATGATGAATATCGAAGCGAAAAACAACTTACAATATGACAGCGTCTGTTTTTATCGGTAAGACAGAGAGCGGATGTTTGTATTTGCATCAAGTGGTTCGCTATGAATGTATATCTTTAAAAATGGAAAATATTAAACAATTCAGAAGGCAACAGGAAAATACTAAAGTACAATCACAGAATACTCACGTCATATAGCAATGATAGTATATAATCTATCTATATATATAATAAAATCGTAGGCTTTGAATAGTTTGTGCATGCATCATGTAGAAGCCACTCATTGGATTCAAAATAAAATTACTGAAATGTAAGAAGCTTTCTTGTCGGTAACATTTTGCATTTATTTCATTAAAATCGACCTACAGAATCAAATAATTCCAGTTTTTAATTAAACCAAAGACTATTAGAAACAATATTCACCGACTTTGCACTCTTCGTTTTCTTCTTTCTGTATATGATGTTCACTGTGAGTTGGATAAGAGAAAGACAGTGTGTTTCATAGATAATGCTTTGCTGCTTCTTGGTTTTTATATTGTGATTGTTAAGTTTATTCCTCTCATTGTAATATTTTCGCTGAGTTCCGTGTTTCCACTGGGTAAAACAACTAGTGTAAAATATACATCATAAAGTTATGAAACACGGTGACAGACAGAGAGAGCACGGGATCTCTTCACTCAGCTAGAAAATCGCTTTTTAGTTAATATTAATTGAAATAGGCATTCAACTTATGTTTTTTTTTTTTTTTTCCTTAAATCATTAATTATCATGAAGGATCTATGAAATAATTGCTGACTTATGGTACATATTTATTAGTTGTGTTGCACGTGCCCAAATATTGTAGTATCAGAAGTACTTGCAATTTCATTAGATGAGAATTGCAAAAATAAACAAAACAAACAAGGCAAAGTAAAGTGAATCCAATCAAACCAAACAATAACGATGAGTCATAGACACAAAATATAAGTTTTGAAATTGGCATATCAGGCAAGCCGGCAAGGCTGACGTACTATTAAAAGTACTATGCGCTCCAGCATATAAACTTCTACTACTACACTATTGTGCTATTGGTATTTGTTTCTCGGTTTCGGTTTCGATTTCGATTTCTGTTTTTGTTATTTGTGTTTGGCATTTGGTTGTTTTGTGTATTTTAACTCATCATCAGCATCATCAGCATCATCATCAAAGCTAAAATACTACATGTACATGCACGGAAGATACTATCTATCTATACTCGTACTACATATGTACATTAAAATATTGGAGGCTGGACGCCAACGCTAGAAGTGATGTTGTTGATGTTGATGCTGATGCTGATACTGGGGCTGGTGCTGGTTGCTTTTGCTGACGTCGATGCTGTTGGAAAACCATAGGCGGAAATCGAAATTCAGTCATTCGACGAACGTGCGTTGACGTGCAACCCAGCATTAGACAAAATCAATCGACTATCGAAATCGTATCCAATTGATTTGAATCACAGATAAAATTCAACATTCATTATTCGCCATTCATCACACAGAACACATCAAATCTAAACCAAACAAATCTAATTCAATACAAGTGCAACATTTAGAAACAAGTTCAATTGTACTTAGTTGCAGTTCTCTCCAAGTTGTCAATGGACACGCTATTCGCAATTATACATAGATAGATAGATAGATAGATAGATATCAATATTATTTTTCGTGCCATAAATTATTATTTACTATTTAATATTTGTTGCAATTTTTCATTTAAATATTTTTTTTTTTGTTTTAATATTTTTTTTTTTTTAAATTGTGATTTTTATGAAATAAAATATATAGTATGTTTTCATAAAATTTAATCGTGCAAAATAATAATAATTGCAACAAAAAAATAATTTTGCCAAAGCTGGTTTAAGTTGTGCGTGTTTAAGCAACATTTGTATTGATTAGATTACTCTATACATGCAACTGAACTTAATTTAACAACATAACGACGCGCGTATCTAAATACATTACAAGGATTATAGAGAACGCGATCTACGCGATATCAGTCAGCAAATGCATTCCACTGCATGCGGTGTCGCATCACGAGGCAGTATCACAACTCTGCCACCAAATGTGTAAGTAGACAGACAATACAATATATGGAATTAATCTTGTTGTGTACTATTGTACGTATATACCTATAATATAGTAGTACTACAAATAAACTTATGCATAAACATACCAATATATATATGTTACTTACCACGACTGATATACGAAGAGTATTTTACTTAAAGAAAACTTTATCATCTGATTTATGTATACAAGGTGTGTGTCAAAAGTTTCCGAACTTTTCAAAAAGAAAAAAAACTACAAAATAGTTTGGAATGAAACT